>QMIH01001032.1:82474-116190 GCA_003987875.1 Clarias batrachus
GCCAACAGTAAAGCATCCTGACACCATTCATGTGTGGGGTTGCTTCTCATCCAAGGGAGTGGGCTCACTCACAATTTTAATATGAATAACTGTATAATAGTGTATAAGCTGACCCCAGTTCCCACCTACTTGCTTCTATAACCTTTACCTCCCAGGAGAATAATCAATCAGTCACACTTGGATCTCTCCATTTTTTTTCTCTCCAGCCACACAAGTTCAGGGAAGTGATTATGACATGATGTGTGTTTAAATTGTTTAAGCCGAGTTTTATTACTTAMTTAATTTATTTTTGCATCATCAGCTACAAGCCGTTTCCTGTAACTTGCAAAATTTCTGCCGTAGGCGTCGCTTTCTTATTGGCAGCCGCCGTGACTCAGTCTGGGCTCATAGGAAAATATGAGTTCCTGAGTTGTAACTAGGACTTTGTAAAGGTTATGGAAATTGTAGCCAGAGTCAGTCAACTGAATTGTAATCTCCTGGTTTGACTTCTTGTCCTTCTTCATATTATATTATATGACATGCGTATGTAAAACTATTCTCTTTAAGACATGAATATTTCTCTAAAAATGCAGATTTTATTTTATTTTATTATCAGAATCCGGATCAGAATCAAGTCAATTGGCCAAGTATGTTGACGCGCACAAGGAATGTGATTCCGGCTGTTGGTGACTCACCAAAAGTACAGACATACAGAACATTCTGTCTCTAGACAAGACACTATCCACAGGAAGTACACAKGATTCAAGAATTATAGAGATTAAAATAAAGACGGAGTATGTAACAGATCAGCAGTGTACAGAAAGTGAGTGTGCATTTGCATGGCAATACAAATAACAAAGAAATGGTGTGTATCAAAGATGATAAGGAAGGTTTTTTTTCCTGTTTGTACAATATACAGTATACAGTACAAGATGTGCGAGTAGTGCAAATAACAGTAATGTGTGTCACATGCTGTATGTGGATGTAGTGTAGTGTAGTGACTGATTGTTCTACCAATAGTATTTGGAGATGTGAATTAGGATGTATAAAGTGTGTAAAAAGCATCTTCTTGTAGAGTACAAGTCAAGGCGACTTGTGCAGGGAAACACGAATTATTTGTTCTGTCATTTGTTCCTGTAAAGTATGTTTCTGTCCTGGTTTGTGACAGCGATGGATGTGCAATATAGAACTGTATCAGCAGCTGCTGTGAAAGACCATGCTTCCTCAGTTGACACAGGAAGTACAGTACAGCATTGCTGCACCTTTTCATGAGTTTATCCTGGTATGTGTGTGTGTGTGCGAGTGTATGAAGTCATTACAGCCATATGAAACAAAGTAACAGCATTCTGATGTTCTCAATAGAAAAATCTGTATGTTGGAAAATGTATGGTGCTGTGACAAAGTATTTTCCCCTTTCTGATTTTTTTTTCTTTTTTGCACATTTGTCACAATTGAATGATTGAGATCATCAAGCAAATTTTAATAGTGCAATTAAATACAAAATTCAGTTTTTAAGTGATGATTTCATTTATTTAGGGGAAAGAGCTGTCCAAACAAATGTATTTAATATATTTATGATTTTGTGGTAAAGTGCTCGCCCTATCATCCAGAGATCACGAGTTCGATTCCCGGGTGATGCTGTAATCTTTTGCAACCGGAGTTCTAGAGAGAGCTGATTGGCTAAGCTCTCTCAGAGGGGAGGGATGAGAGGGACTTAGTGCTCCCAATCAGCGGCGTCTGTGAGCTCACACAAGCAGAAGAAGCGGATAGCGCCGTCCTCCGAATGTGCACCCCAACACAGTCCGAGCAGTCCGAAAAGATGCGGTCGGCTTGCGTCACGTGGTTCGGAGGAAACATGTGATAGTCTCCGGCCCTCTCGACTGAGCAGTAGTAGTAGCGGAGTAGTAATGTGTGAGCCCCCTAATGACGGAGAGGAATTGGACACGACTAAATTAGGGAGAAAATCAGCAAAAAATCCCCCAAAGAAGAAAAGGAAGTGGGCAAATACTTTTTCACAGCACTATATATTATGGCATTTAGTCAGCATTTAGCGCAGGCCTTCCACTACTTAGTGGTTTTAATCCTTAGGACACATGGTTAAATTGTTCTCTTGTGTCCTAATATTAGTCAGCGATAATGTACAGAAGAAATAGATTCATTCACAAAAGAAAAAAAAAATCAACGAAATGATCTTACTAACAAACTTATAATTATGACTTAATATCTCATAATTCTGAGATATTTGTGATCAGGATAATTATGAGATCAGGATCTCATATTCATGAGATACGAGTCTTAATTAAGGGTTAATAAGTCATAAATATGAGAAGTCATATTTATGAGATAATTTCTGTATTTTTTTCTTTTGTGAATGCAATGCAGGTGGCGTAGTGGTTAGCACTGTCGCCTTGCACCGTCCGGGTTCGATCCCCGGCCAGGCTCGATTCCCGTCTCTGTGTGCATGGAGTTTGCATGTTCTCCCCGTGCTTGGTGGGTTTCCTCCGGGTTCTCCGGTTTCCTCCCACAGTCCAAAGACATGTAGGTTAGGCTAATTGGCGTTCCCAAATTGGCCGTAGTGTGTGAATGAGTGAGTSTATGTGTGTGTGTGTCTGTGCCCTGTGATGGATTGGCACCCTGTATAGATGGTGAGTGAGTGAGTGAATGCAATGCACTTCCATAATAATAGACAAATTTTACTAATTTAATCTTTAAAATTCTTCAATCAAGAGATGTTCTAAATAAATCATTCGTTAAAAAAGTTCAGACTCTGTTCTAATTCAGCAGATGACTTGCCTCTCTCACGCATTTCTGAGTGATTCATAAAAAACATTTTTAAACCATTAATTATTCCTGTCATATTCATTTAATGACAGCAATTTGTTTAATTATGTGTTAATACGAATAATACATCAGTTGGCAAAAAAAAAAAAAAAACATTCAGTGGCCTTTTGTCAATATCTTTAGATTGTAAAACAGTGATTAGATACTGTATGCTTTAAATAAACGAAGGAATAAAAAGAAATAATCTTATTATTACAGATCCCATTTCCTCACTGAAATAGAGAAACTGCCTGATCGAATCCTAAGGCCTCGACACTAAATCTTTTTAATGGCGTATGCTTAGCAGGCTACACTTAGCACGCATTCTTGGCTGAGTTGCACACATCCGTGTCTCCCAGCGGGACGTAAATCAGGAGCGCACGGCTTTATCTCTGCCTGCTGGCCCTGTGCTTGAACGGTTCCTCGGGCGCAAACGGGGGTAATTGATGTGAACTGACCGTAACGTGTAGAGTGTGATGGATGGCGATGGTGGTCATGTGTGCCTTGTAGGCTCCGTATCAGTTCTTCCTCCTTTGAGCAATTTGCAACACTTCCTGCAGTTTTTCTTTCTTTTTTTTGCAGATGATAGTGAAGGAAGCATTGAGTGACAAAATAATGCAGTTCAAAAGTTGCACCTCTTACTTGTTAATAGATTTTAGACTTGGAATCGTGGATGTGTATATTGAGCATATGACGTCATATACTAATCAGAATAATGATGTTGTAATTTATGAACCAATTCCTTAGCTGTGAGTGAAAAATGCACTCTGAATATTTTTTTTTATTGGCATCATTTTGTGTCACGCGACTCGCAATAAACTGTATGCCGTTGTTAATGCACGCTGTAAAGTAGATTTAACACTGTCTGAATGCGTGTTTATGAGACTCTCTCGTTCCCTTCTATAGCAGTCTAACACATGGTGCTTAACGTCACATTTAACAGTACATTAAGAAAAAACACAATTATGTTTTAGAGACATCTGGCAGGTTTTCCCAGGCCATGCATATTTTGTGGACAAAAGGAAGTAAGGAAACAGGGAAGGAAGAAAGGATTGAGGGAATGATTTTTTTTTWAAAAAAAGAAGGAAGACCAAAGATCAAAGAAAGAAACAAAAAGGAAAGAGGGTAGGATCAGAGGAATTGTCGATCAAAAAAGGGAAGGAATGGAAGGAAGGATTGAACAGGGGAAGGAAAGAAGGCAGGTCAGATCAAAGGAAGGAAAAAGCAAAGGAATGAAGTACAGAGGGATTAAAGGAAGAAAGGAAAGACGTTAGGATAGAAGAAAGGATCAAATCAATAAAGAATGAAAGGATAAAAGCAAGGAAGGAAAGAAAGATGATTGAAGGAGGGATTGATTGGATGGATGGGACGATGGAAGGGTTAAAGGGAGGAAGGCAAGAGGGTAGGAGCAAAGGAAGGATTAAAGAAGGAAAAGGAATGAAGGAAGGAGGATTGATCAAGGAAGGAAGGAAGGAATTAGGACTTGATCAGACAAGGAAGGAAGGGAGGAATTAGGACTTGATCAGACAAGGAAGGAAGGGAGGAATTAGGACTTGATCAGACAAGGAAGGAAGGGAGGAATTAGGACTTGATCAGACAAGGAAGGAAGGGAGGAATGAATGAATGAAGAATAGATGGCAAGGAGGAACAAATGGATGGTGGATGAAAGGATTGATGGAAGCAAGGAACAAAAGTAGGATCAAAGGAGGAAGGAAGGAATGATCAAAAGAAAGGTATGATTGTTTGAAGGAATGAACAGAAGGTAGGATCAAAGGAAGGAAGGAAAGAAGAATCAGTTATAAGAAAAATTAAAGGAAGGAATAATTGATTCATTTCCTCAAAATGAGGAAGGAAAGAAGAAAGGAAGGATTGATCTTCGAGATGATGGTGCGACAGATTTATAATCGTCTGGAATTCTTAAAGCTTGTAACTGAGGTTCAAGGGTTAAAGTTCTTTACTGGTGACCAGAGGATTCATTCAGGTTTGGACCTTGAGCAAGCTGCTTATCTTGGTTTGGACTGTAAACCTCCAGTCCTAATAATCCACATGGTGTGATCTGTGTGGTAGTGGCTTCTCATCTGAAGGAACATGATGCAAATAACATGGTGCTGGAATCAAATAATATCGCAAATACTGCAGTATGAATGGGTGTTTTATGTGCGTGTGCGTGTGTGTGTAAATATACTCTACATTAATATCATGTTTCTGTTTTAAACACACACTTGTAAATAAGCAACAGCTCTATAATGAGTCCGGGATTGTGTGTTTCTGCACCACAGTGGTGGAAGTGTCGAAATGTATTCTTATTATAGAGAATGCTTATGAGTATGCAAATGGAGACATTTCTTGCTGCTTATGARAGAGGGGGTGGAGTTCAGGTAGTTATGGGATTTATTATGCTTATCATGTGTTGCTGCTGATTTTGATTTAATATTGGCAATATTATTAATATCTAGTTATTATAAACATGTAAGAACAACAAAAAAAAATCTAATAAAAATATGGTTTCTTAGTTCTTTTTATTTTTAAGGCAAATTTGAATTCTGCGAGAGGGGAGGAGGGAGTCTGAATTTGCTTCTCTAATGCATTTTGCATGAGCCGGTTTATGTGTGAATGTGGGTCATCAGTGTCACCTCGTTMACGCGTTTAATACTGTCGATTTGTTCCCCGCTTATGTTTGGTGATGGACGAAATCTGTTGAAAGCAATTTGTTTTAAGGGAATCTCGTTCATCAGGGGAACTCTCGTGCTTTAATTCTCAAAACAAAGATGAATTGACTTGTGTTACTTTCTTTCTTTCTTTTTTTTTAAAATCATCATTTTGATGGCGTAATCAAAAAACAAAAATCATTATGGACTTATCTATTGCTTCTACAACTAACTAAACTTAAATAAAAGAGTTGATCTAAATATTAGGAAAGTTTAACTCTTCTACCCATATTCATCTTAATATCTCTTCATAGTGAATTAAAAGATAACAGTTAGTGCCTTTCTTTCATCGTCTTTCCTTTTGAATCCGAAGCGTTCTCTTTGTCTTGGTCTAATCTCGATTTTCTTTGTGTTTCTTTGTAGTCTACCTGACGAGCTTTCGTATTTACATTAGATATGCAATCACTTCTGCTCTAGATTTCATTCYTCCTTAGAGAACAGTGCAGCTTTAGATTACTTTTAAAATCAGGAACGAATAAGGTGACTTCCATGCTTTTTTTTTTTTTTGGCCTGCTTTCTTTGCCTGCTTATAGCTGTCCATCAGCCCGTTCTCCTGGGATTTGGGATCAGGCTTTGGGTTACAGAAACCCACCCCCTCTCTGCTGCCCACCCCCTCTTTCCAGGAGCTGTCTGGAGGGCCCCTTAACCGTTTTACCCACCTACCCCTACTCTCAGTTTCACCCGGCTTCCATCAGGGATTTTTAGCTTTACATCCAAAATAACAACAACAACAAAAAACAACAACAGGCAACAGGGGGTGCCCTGATTTCCAACTTAAATGTTTTACCCTAAGGGTTCACCTAAACTGGGGTGCTCTGATGTGTACCAGCTTACATACAGTCTTTTTAGGATTTGTGGTGGGGGGATGGAMCAGGATACACCTGATGAAAGGGGGGGGGAACGTCACAAGACAAACATTTTGTTAACAAAAGAATCTTATTATTTTGAGAAAAGTATCTGCAGAGCATTGAATTGCAGAGAATTGAGTAATTCTGCCAACTATGCATTCTTTCAATCTGTTATGTTGTATTTATCTGACTATTTTATTTCACATAATAACYAAGTTTGTTTCTTAAAAAATATTTTCTTTTGGTAGCATCATGATTTTCTTGTATTAGTTAGTTGTTTTAATGGGATACAAGATACTTACTTTAATTATTTAGCAGTTACATTTAACTGCACTGTCAATACCACCATTAATATTTATACAAAAGCCATAGATGTAATTGATTTTTCTATATTACTATATTACTGTTGTTTTTAGGCGAAGGATTTAAATTCAAATAAAATTTTTATTTGTCACATATATAATCATACACCATATGAAATGCAACGAAATTGGTAGGTTCGTGGCCTATAAAAGGAAGATAGGATAAAATAGGAAGATAGAAAAATTTTACTGCAATAAAAGTTTTCAAAAAAAATTGTAATGAAATATAGAAAACTAGAAATTTACAAAGTTACAATAAAATATAATTAAAATATTAATATATAAATTACACAGAATGTGCAAAGTGTATGATAATCCAAAGGGTTAAAAAGATTCATCGAAATTTTACGATAACAGATCTGACAGATAATTAATCTTATGTTGGCTTATCCTTAAACGTTCCAATCGAAGAAGCATGACATACCTCGCTGGCCTCCAGATGTTTCCTGCTTAAGGAAGTGACATCACTGGATGTGGGTCACGAGATTTTTGTTAGAAGTCTTTACAGATTTCTATCAGTAGTGACCAAAACATTAGTAAAGACACTATTGTTTGTTTATTTTTTTTATTTACTAAAAGTCAAAGACAATTGATATATATGCAACACAGTTATGACTGTTCATAAACACAAAACACGAAAATGAAGTCAAGTCAAGTAGGCTTTTTTTGTCATTTCAACCACATACAGTTCAGTAGACAGTGACACGAAACAACGTTTTTCCAGGACCAAGGTGCTACATACAACATACATAAACATAACTAGCTATGAACTGTACAAAWATACAAAAACACAACATAAAGCTCACTTGTGCAAATATGCAAACAGTAATAAATATGAAATAATGCAAATTAGAAACACAGTTGCAAAGCAGTGATGATCGGGCCCAAGCACCTGTGACCACCTCCACCTTGGCGCACTAGAGTACCAGTACCATTATGATGCAATATATTATATAACTATATAATTATACAAGTTATCAGTTAAAGGCATCGTCACAGCTGAACCGTTTGAGTCAAAAATCTCTTTGCAATTTTGCCTCCTCAATGTCTTAAGATGGCCCAGTTTATAGTGTCAATTGTATACATCGACAAAAAAAATATATAAAGAGTATATAAAATTTAATTGGGTGCATTTTGCAAACAACCCAAGATAATTGACTTCCTTTAGAGCAGAACCCATGACATGCATAGCGAAAGTGTTCAGCTCAGTGAGATCGAAATGTTCCCAGGTTTCACATGTATATGTGCAAGTGTGTATGCAACAGTAACAAACACAACACAGTGCGACACACTGGGACAATGTGGTTCCAACAAGTACRCAAGAAGCAATATATGTACGGTATAAAACGTCTGGCATTTATGACCCGGCATCGTTGTTAAGGCTCTTTCTTTAGTTACTAATCGGAAAATCTGCGACTCGAGCTCAAGATTCGCCAGGTTGCCTCTGTTGGGCCCTTGAGCAAGGCCTTTAACCCTGTCCACTCCAGTGGCTGATCCTGCGCTCTGACCAAGCTGGGATTTGATTTGTGAAGAATGAAATAATTTGTGCAGTAATGAATATGTGACGAATAAAGGCCGAGCCGTAAATGCAGATTGTAAATGCAGTAAACATTTCATGTTGTAATAGCAGCAAGTTCTTGTGCAAAAATATTGAGCAGTGAATATTGTAAAAAAAAAAACAAAAAAAAACTGAATTAATTAACTATTATTTTCATTCTTGGAAATCATGTGTAGTTAATATTCTAGCTAAAACATTTGTACGTTAAAATATGCATCAAACGGTATAAATATACGGTATAAATTGTCTGACAATCATAACCACGCCCACGACATCACATGATCCCGCCTACCCGTTTTCAAACCCCGCCCCCATGCTAATTACGGGTCGCCCATTCAGAGCGCGCGCCGGCTCGTGCTTTGTTGCTGCTGTTTCTGAAAGCGGAGAGAGAGAGAGTGTGTGTGTGTATATATATATGTGTGTGTGTGTGTGTGTGTGAGAGAGAGAGAGGGAGAGAGAGAGAGGCAGCTGGGGGTGAAAGAAAAAACCGGGGCGATAAAAGTGTTGTCGAGGGTTTTAAATTTGCCCCGGAAGGATACGCGGACTGGGCTGGCGAGTGCGAGCGAAGCAAAGCTGAAAGTTTGGGTAAGTTATTTCGCAAGCATGCGGTTCTTGTTTTCTCTTTTGTTCGGGTGTTTTCTGTTGCCGAGCTTCTGCTTTTTCATTTTTTTCCCCCGTTCACAACAGCAGCAGGGTTTAAAGGAGTTAATTTAAACGCAGAGAGAACGTTACAAACGGTCACAAATTCTGCACCCGGCACCCTTTGTGTTCGAAGCGGTTAATGTGATGTGTTTCTTTTGATGTTTGTATAACGTAACTTTGTTACACAAGCCTGGCTTCCTTATCGGGACTCCTGGCTCTCTGGAGGAAATGCTCCACATGGAGATGCACTGGYAGATTTAATGTACTATTAATATGTCTTCTATGAAATATATGATCAGATATAGTTATTAGATTATTAGTTATTAGAAGTATCCCTAGGCAAGCACAGGATCTGCTATGACCTGTGTCTGTTCATGAAAATTACAATGAATCACTGACAGCATTTGTTTAGTTATTTATTTATTTATTTGCATTTATTTACATAAGAAGGCTTAAGATGGGTGCCATGTGTTTATTCAGAGGTTTGTGGCACTGGTGAAGGCATTTGTGCATGCACTTATTCATTTCGTTTACTCAAAAGAAGCCTGGTGTTTGGTTGTATTCTCCTCTTTCCTCTTTTCTCTCTCTCCCTCTCTCTCACACACACACACGCACAACATGTGGTTCTAGTTCTTCCTGGACCGATCATGGTCTGGCAGCTCGAGTCACCAAGCAGGGCAAATCAGACCTAGTGTAGCATGAGATGTAAATGCACTAATTACACCGTTTGCACTCCCTCCCCCAACCAGAAGGGATCAAAATCCCCTCAGGACCCACACTGGGCTGATTTTTTTTTTTTTTTTTGGCCCAGCACCGGGTCCGCTCACAGCACAGGGGTCACCGGGTCATTTGGCGAGTGCCCTGATCGACTCCACATGCTGCTATAATCAAGAGATGACGAATGAATAGAAACCTGATCCGTTTCCATAGAGGATCGAGTCAGATGTGCTTGAGATCTTTCATTAGTTAATTTATTTTCTAATGTCTCGAGCTGTTTCACTGTCTAAATGTATTTCTATTGATACAGAATATATTATTGCAGAGAAGAGTGAGGTTACAACAAAGGGTGTTGAGAGTAAGTACGCCCTTTCAATTAGAATCGTGCACTCACATGTTCCCTGGATGAACTTGGCCCTTTTGAACAAGAGCAAACCGTCACCTATTCTTCATTCGCTTTCTCTCCCTTCCTTTATTTTCTCCCGGAGTGAAGCTCAGGGGAGGCGGCCATGTGCAGTGCCCTACCAGCACTCCCAGATGTACTTAGAGAAGCTAGGCGCCCTTTCAGCCTTGCTGAAATATGAGCACTTTATCTGATCTCATTTGCGATGCGGTGTACAGAGCCAATAAAGGAGAGAAAGCAGAGAGAGAGAGAGAGTGTGGAGGAAAGAAGAGGAGGCGGAAAGGGTGCTTTTGTGTGTTTTTCCACAAAGCTTTTCCTTGTGCCATTTTGCACCTTCCATTGATGGATTGGTTGACACTTTGAATTGCAGATATCTGATTCTCTGTCCAGTTTGTGCAAATGTAGGTGTGTGTGTGTGTATGTGTGTTTGGACGTGGCCAAGAAAGGCAAAGAATTGTAGGCATCAGAGTTGTTTGATTAGTACTGGCAGAAACCTTGGAGCTGAGATTAATATTTTATCATCAGTCCCTCCATAAAAAGGCTTTGATGAATTTAAGATGAACATTTGGCTGCTTTTTTAAATTCTGATTTTATTCTACACCTTTTCACTCTCTCTCTCTCTCTCTTGTTTTTTTTTTAAACATTTCATGTTGTCCAGTAGCATCTTCTACATTCTAATTGAAAAACAATTATTTCAATAAATCTGCATTTCTTAAATTAGCTTCCTTGGCGTGTCTGTTGGCCACAAGATTCACAGTAACTGTAGCTTTGTTTGGAAATTAAACAAAGAGCGAGACAATCAGGAGAGAAGATCAGTAAGCATMTGCAGTTTACATGCAGCACACAGCTGTGTGTCACTCACCCAAATACACCGTGTGAAAAGCTGTGACGGCTGCAGACGGTTCGCTGATGAGTGTGTTTTGATGTAATACACACCGACAGGGTGTGGAAGACGCTCACCCCCCTCCAAACATACCTGTATACAAATAGAGTACTGTTAATGACTATTATATGTGGATTCTACTGTACAGTCTCGTTATAGGAACAGTAACRTGACTGTTATTACATGTTTTGGGGAGAAATCCACTGACTAGTTGAATTGAAAAGGGATTATCAGGGCACCATCATGCATTATGTATGCAATAAAAGAATGTCAGAGTAGGTGTGATGCAGGTCAGGGTGAAGCAAAGTAACCCTTACCACCCTGAATTTTATTATGTCCATATAATCATATGCCCAATGCTAGCAATTCCTAGTTTACTAATGATAAGCATGCCTTTTTTACTTTTGGAGCATTTGCAAAGCTTCTGCCAAAACAGAAATTGATATTTTTTGCAGTTTGTCATGTTACAGGAAGTACTAACATTGAAATCTCCTTTCTTTCTTTCTTTCTTTCTTTCTTTCTTTCTTTCTTTCTTTCTTTCTTTCTTTTTTTCCCTTTCTTATCATCATATCAGTGAATAATATCTTCTGACCCATCAGATTTCAGCTCATCATCTAATATTCTTTATTGCAGTCACTCTACCCAAGAGCCCGATTCCTTCGCCCCCGTCTCGATCGTGGCGCCGCTCCATGCAATCCTCGTACCAGTTTCCTCACCCGCTGCCCCCGCTGCCCGTCAGGAAGGGCGTGCGGGGCCGCCGGCCCAAGAGCCAGACCATCGCCATGCTCAAGGCCATACAGAACGGCCAAACACAGTCGCAAAGCAKCATACACAAGAGCACGGAGTCTGAACACCCGGAGCCTCGGCTGCACAAAAAGAGAGGTCCCAAACCCGGCAGCAAGGTAGGAGTCACAGGAGGGTTAACTCATTTCCATCTAAATGATGTCGTACATATTCATCAATCAGTAATGAAATGCTTTTTTATAACATGGCTCCGGGCGCAAAAGTGCGCAAGGGTTTCTCTGTGATTTGACAATTTGTCTACAAGGGAAATCAAATTTAAAAACTTGAAAACTGGAAATATTGGTTTATCCTTTGACATAAGAGTATGAATTGGGCTCACGGGGGTTATAAAGTCAAGGAGCTGGTACACAGATTATAAGGAAATAACAGTGACTATAGATCACAATCAGAAGGAGAAATGCCAACCTTTGTACGGCATGTCTTTATTTTATTCATTTTCATAATAACATGTTAATAATATCTTCATGTGCTCTTTATGATGTTCTATGTGATGATGATGATGATGATGATGATGAACACGTTGTGCCGTCCTATTGTTTACTTTATGACTCGTTTACTACTCTGTTGAAACAACGGAAAGCAACTAAGACAAAACCATTTCCCGCTGGGATTAATAAAGTTCTATAGTGTTTTCAGGACTCTCACTCTACCTTCATATTAGACATAAAAGAATTCTCTTTGTAAGCATGATGAACATAACAGTTTTAGTCTAGTATTAAAAAGAGAAGGAGAGTTCATTCTTAGCAATGACTAATGTATTTATAACTGAGGGTTAGTGATTAAAGAGGAAGTCCTATAACTGATCTGAAACGAGTTGTGCTGTTTTGTTTAGCCTCTTGCTAATGAGAGGAGTTGTCGGTTGGCACGTCAGGAGGAATTATCCAAATGCAGTGTTTATTCACCGTAAAGCATCATTTCCTTCTGAACGCTTCATTAGCCACGGCACAGGAGCCTAACAATAGTCCAACTTCAGCCGAGGCTCAGTGACAGCCAACCACAGGCCTTTTGTTGTGTTGTGTCTGACACCGTTTTCACTCTCCACGTTCTCCGCAGAGGAAAGCGAGAGTTCTTCCTGCCCTGTCCAGTCCGTCTCTGTCCTCGTCTGTCTCAGACGGCCGACTCTCCAGTCTCCAAATGACCAAAGACTCCGGGCTGTTGTCCACAGGTAACGTCTTAGACCTTTCTGCAAACGTGTAGTGAAGAAATGTCTCCATCACCCATGATTCATAAAAGCAAACAAATGAGAAAAGAAATATTTGGGAATCAAAGCTCATTTTTTTTTAATCTCTAATAAAGACATAGAAAAACACTGCTCACTATCAGAATGAGACAGGTGAAGTATTGTATCGCTTACTTTGGCAAGAATGTGTCAGAAATATAGATCAAATATGTTGTAGCCTTTTAACTGTGAAAAATCCACTGACCCCTTAAGTACAGACTTATTTCCATGCCGTATTATTTCCGTTGCTTTCTATTCTTGCATATGAAATACACACTAGCTCAAAGATGACTGTGTTTTACGGCAAATTTAGAAAAAATCCCCCCATGCTGGTCAGCTTCCAGTGACCTATAAAGGAGCACCTGTGTTCCATTACTTTTCTTATTTATATGTATATTAACATGTATGGCCAATTTTTTTTATACCAGTTTAACACCGGTRTTTTATATTGACTGTATTATGAATGTGTAAAACCTTGCTTTAGACAAGCTAGAATGAAAAGAAACAGTGAACTGAAAGTCTGTTAAATATATRTAATATACTGTATGTTTACWGTGTATGCATAGTAAACAAGAAGGTGCAGCGTTACTAGGAAAGACTGCAATGCTGGAAACTTTTTTTTTTTTTGCGCAAGTTYGCGTAGCGTCCGAGAGTCCCTAAAGACCTTTTTCCAATTTGAAGGTCAAAGCAAGAAATGTAAATGTATATGAGGTGAAGCGAATGCAGCTCTGGACGTTCAGCCGGCTGCCTGTGTAGCGTATGGTTGGTTACCACGGGCAACATTTTTAGTGTGTTTTGCAGAGGAGATTATAAACCCCTTTGACATTAAATGCAGTAAGCTCACTGTGCACCGCAGAGCCGCTGCCTTTAATACGCCTCTGTGTTAATCAATATGACCTTTAAGGCCATTTACTCCAAAAATGCAACGTCAGTGGAGAAAGAATATTTTATTTCTTGCGCAGGGTTAGGAAATAAATAAATAAATAAAATGGACACAGCTGTACTAGCATGCAGTTCTAAGTTCTAAATTATATACTTTTCAACCAATATGTACTTGAACACTGCTGCCATATACTGTTGCATCTTTTCTTATAGCTAACCTCTATCTCTCTTTCTTTTCTTTTCTTTTTATTTATATATTTATTTTTATATGAATAAGTATGTGTCTATGTGAACAAGCATGGCGAGTGTGGGCCGCATCTGGACCGAAAGTTGATGCTGCAGCTGCCGGATCATTTCGGACCAGGCCCGGTGAACACAGTGCTGCAGCACGCCGTGCAAGCATGCGTGGACTGCGCGTACCAGCCCAAAACCCTCTTCAGCTTCCTGCAGTCCCAGTCAGACGGCGGAGAGATCATCCGAGGTACGAGGCCATGTGCTTGTGTGTTGGATTAACCAATAATGGAATCTAAAAACTCACCACCCCCCCCATGACCTCGGACACCACCAAACCTGAGCGTGTATGATACACGACCTATATTACTTTTCTTAGATACAATTGTCTGCTTGTCTGCGCTGATATGAGATTTGGAAAGCTCGTGTGTCCGTGTGAATTAATAAGTGAAAATCTTATAAAGAAAAGCAGCCCGTGGTGTGTTTGTGAAAGGAAGCCCGTCTGGGCAGCGCTGATGGTAATCAAGAATGACATCGTGTGTAACCTGGTTAGGAGAATTAGATTGGGGCTCGTCTCAAGGGGGAGCGTATACATATGTGTGTGTGTGTTTTGGTGCGGCCATCTGTTGTGTTGGTCTGCTTTGTTAATTTAGCCAAACCCTGACAATAGAACACAGCGAATAGTGACAAAGAATCTCCCTCATATGGCAAATACACAAGAAGAGCAACAAAAAAAATGTAAATAATAAGTTGCTGCTGAATTAAAGTACCTTGAATGTGGAAAAATGAAAAATTATGTGCGAAACTGTACAGACATCTACTCATCCAGAGTAAAGTTTGAGGTCGGATGTTTGGATACATGCAAATACATCATACACAGCTCAGTAGAATTCAAAAGAAATTTATTTGCATCCCAGCATCGTGGCAGCACAACAGGCAGCGTCGCCGTCTCACAGCATCCCTGGTTCAGTCGTGTCCTTGGGTTAACGTCTGCATTTCATGTCTCCCATGTTCTCATTGGGTTTCCTTCAGGTTGTCTGATTTCCTTTCACCCCCCCATCCCCATCAAAAACAAAAAGAATGGGTATGTGAGTGTGTGAATGTTTGAGCATGGTGACCTAAAACCGGCCCGTGTCCCATCCAGGCTCAGGAGCCACTGCGGCACCAACCAGGATAAAGCGCTTATTGAAAGTGTGCGAGTGCTTATTTGCATGGGAATGTATCACGTCCTTATGCAAAACAGGCCTTCTTTTTTTTCCCAGGAATAAAATCTAGTTAGCATTGATAATTAAATGCAAATTTTTGGATTTCCATTTGTGTGGATGTGTAAGGAATTTGAGTAGAGGTGAAGCCATGATGTGTGTGTGTAGGTGTTGCTGGTTATATACAAAAAGTGTGTGTAGACCATAGTGTTATTGTTCACCCCGCAGCATGATGAAAGTCAGAACACATCAGGAAAAGAAAATACCAGGGTAAAGGTAAAATAAGAATACATGAAGTAAATGGAATGAAGTAAATGAATACCATTGATCCTTAGTTATGTTATGCATTACTTGATTTTGCCAATTATTAGATTCAGTGAGTTCTATACACAGCACTTTAATATTTTAACCTCAAGAAGCCTCATTTTAGAGTTCAAGAAATCAATTTCCAGCCCAGTAATCTGTTTAATTGTTAATCTGATATAACATAAAGACCGCTCAAATGAGGACACCATTATCTGCATTATGTATTATCTGAAACCAAAAAAAAACCTTTTAAGTAAATGAAGGCACTCAGACAGCAAGCAATGTTAGTCCTTTGTGCTTCCAAGCATCCTCAACAGAAAACAAGAAGGATTGGAGACATTAGATGATGTGTATTGTGTAGAACGGTCTAGTAAGTAATGTAGAATATATTTCAAATGCAAATGATTATTAATCAATCATCGTCTGGCTTACTCAAACTGATATATATACTTAATAGTTTAGATTATGTATTGTCCATATTAAGGTAGTGTTACTACAGAAACAGTAGGAAATTAGAAACGGCACATTTTTCCTTCAGCCACAGCTATTAATACACCCGCAAGTTGTTGAGAATTCAGCAGTGTGGTATAAAATGCTTTAAGGCTTGCATTTTGGTCTTTTTCTATTACGGATGGTCTAGAAAGTGGCTGATGTATGATGGGCTACAGTCAGGAACAATAGACCGATGAGACACTTTGACTATATGACACATAGTAAGAACTTTCGAATATACGAACATGTGTTCACGCATGTTCAATCATGGAAATTAGATCACATGTTTGGCGTACATTGTCACATGCGTGCAGTGTGAATCCCAGGATATCCGGAGGCAAGCGTAAAAGCAGCGGCGATGAAGCTGGTACTGCTAAGAAGCGCCAAGCAATAACAGTGAAGATAATTGAGAGAATGGAGCGAGGTGAAAAGATGCTTGTTCTTTCAACATGAATCTTTCAAACATCAGCACAATTTTAAAGAACAAGTTCGTGAAACATGTGTTTAATACTGTGTACAGCCAATTGTGTTAATATCCTTGTACCTAGACAATGCTTGTTGGACTTACGAACAACTTGGACTTACGAACAAGCTTTCGGAATGGAACTCGTTCGTATGTTGGAAATGTACTGTAATAAGATAAAATGGCCAGTGTGTCTAGTTAGTTTGTGTCTCTTCTCCTTACTTATTGCACTCTTATGTTTTCTTGTCCACTTATTCAGTTCGCTCTGATGGAGGGATCCACTACGTTAAGCTGCCTCGAGCCTCCAGTGCTTCATTTGTCCTGCGCTTCCTTGAGACCCTGTGTCACCATTTGCAATCCGACAACCTGTTCAGCAGCCAGCCGTTCAGTCCACTAACCGCCAGCACACACAGCGCCTACGAGAGGAGTAAGTCAGGTATGCGAGTGAGAGGGTGAGTGAGTGAGAGGGTGAGTGAGTGAGAGGGTGAGTGAGTGAGAGGGTGAGTGAGTGAGTGAGAGGGTGAGTGAGTGAGTGAGAGGGTGAGTGAGTGAGTGAGAGGGTGAGTGAGTGAGTGAGAGGGTGAGTGAGTGAGTGTGTCTTGGTCATGGGGTACATTTAGTCAGAATCTCCCAAGTTGTTAAAGAAAACATGAGGGCTTTTTTACTTTAATACGCACCCTTCTGTTTTTCACTTTGCAGTGAAGGAAGAGACGTCAGAAGCATTACCTATAGTGCGAGGTAGCAGACGCTTCCCCAGAGACTCCTCCACGTACAGCACTCCGACTCCTACAAACCCACCGAGGACGGACACACACTCTTCAGAAGGTATACTTGTACTTGCTATACCAGTTCTCAGACAACTGATGTACACTTTTATGGACTTTTAACAAAAACAGTGCTGCATCTCTCCATGAGCTGGTTTTTGTCCCAATGACTTTATGTCCTTCTCCCTCGTATGTGTGCTAATGTTTTTTTTTGTTTTTTTTTAATATATACAAGGAAACCAACAAGGTTTCTGTAGACGACAATGATACCATGGCATATGAATGTATGCTTTAAGAATTTTTGTAAGAACTAAAATTTTGCAAGAAATGTGAGTGAACAGACCGTGCAGACCCGAACGCTGGCTAAGTCGCGCATGCGTCTGGAAGCCGTTTAGAACTTGTTTGCGGAAAGCCAAGCAAAGTGAGTTTTCTTTTTTTTTTTGCCTTTTGTGCAAGATTCAGACAATTTGTGTACCAAATAAGCCACTTAAGTCTGTTTTTTAAAGCATCCGGTGCCAAGTAGAATCAAAAATTAAGGTTAAGTGAAGTTTAATTTTCATTTCATATTTTATTTCATTTACATGTCTTTTCAAAATTTTTTGGTTGTTTTTATATGCAAAAACATGATTATAGTGTTGGGAACTGGTAATATTGGTAATATTTTTGGGTGGCTGGAACGAATTAGCTGCATTTACATTATTACCTATGGGAACATGCGTTCCGAAGTACGACCGAAATTTCCGTAAGAACTCACCTCTGGAACGGATTAAATGCGTATGCCAAGGGTACTTCTGTATGAAGAAACAATCGAGTCAATTTTTACGATACTGAATTCTTAAGAAAGATGTATGCCAAGTACAAGCCTGTTTTGGTAGTGCTTCCAGAAAACCGTCTTTATAAGATGATTAAAGAACAATTTGGAAGTAGCTACACTGAATGAATTTATGTGTGCATGCACATAAACAATGTTATTTTAACATGCATTTTTTTACCTTTAATCTGACCAAAAATGTAAGCAGTGTCAGGTGCTTCCCACAACACTGCCAGTGTGCATGCTTGTGTCCTGCGATGAGTTTGTATCCCATCCAGTGATCTTTGTCCTCTGTTTCGTGTCCTGAGTTCACTGGGATAAGTTCTAGCCTGCCCACAACCATGCACAGGATAAGCAGAACAGAAAATAAATAAATGAATGAAAGAAATTAGCTTTGAAGTGGAAGTGAACATAAGCTCTAAATAACAAAGGACTCGAATAAACGGATAAATGAATGGGTCAGTTTTCTACTGAAAGTTTATTCTTGAAAAGGGTTTCAGGAAACAGCATTAATGTAAAGGATGTTCTAGCAAAAGCAAATTAGAAGCATTGTGAATGATTTGAGCAACCCAGCCTAGACTGTTAGTACACATACAAGTCTATCCAATATTGGATTAGATCCTTTAACTAGGCTAGACTTGGGTAGATTTCAGTGAAATTCCCGTCTGTAACGGCTGCAATTGTTGCGTACAGGTCAATGCCGTAAAACTCCGACAGCTTAACATCAAGCTGAATGAGTGCTGTTTTTGGACTCGCACCCCAGTGCCTCTTACAGTATCTCGTATTAGCATTCAAGTTAATTGGCGGGATGGAGTGTTTCCTGCTGCTGCAGCTGAAAAGCCTGTGGCAATAGTTTGCCGCCTCTCTCCTTTCCCTTATTAAACGACGAGTGCCTCGGCATTCATCCATTTCAAATCCCGCACGCAGCACCCCCCACCCCCCCATGCCTAATTAAAGCGCCCGCGTTGTTGCCTAATTAAGTGCCACAGACGTTGTAAGACCTTTGACATCCGTTGGCTTGGTGTTTTTTTTTTTTTTYTTTTCCTCCCCTTCCTTTTTTTGTTATACTGATGTGTATGTGCGATTGTAATAATAGGTAAAAAAAAAAAAACACTGCATGTCTTTGTTTTCCATTTTTCAGCAAGAGCTCCTGAGTTGTGCGAATTTATGTATAAGGAGACTCACTATAGCGCATCAATAGACTCCAGATTCTTATCATATCATTGACGAGTTACTGTTTATTTGAATGACACTTTTTTTTTTTTTTATAAAACTTTGAGAGAGAGAAAGTGATGGCACCCTGTAACAGGAGCATGGGCTAGCGTTTGTCTAGTATTTACACTGTGTCAGAGACAATGGCTGCAATTGTTGAGCTACATTACATGTTGCATTTAGTGGTGATTCTCACTGGGAGCTTTGTCTGTTGTGGAGCGTTTATGCATTCAATTCGTCTGTGCATTAAACCTGCTCGATAGTGATATTTATCTATAGATAAATACGCAGATCGACATTTTCGGGAAAAAAGAAAAAAAAAATTGGTTTGGCGTACGGAAAAGATTAAAACAACCATGTATAAATAAGTTCATTATTTTTACCAAGCTATCATTTTGCATTTGACCCTTTTGATCACTAAACTGTGGTCTCTGTGATACTGTAGTGCAGCCTGTTCGAAACCAAGCGCATGCTTAAGTCTCCACTGTCTCAAACTTCTTCCCAGGAGAAACAATTCCCTCAGAAAACGGAGTCTCAGCCGAGCAGCATTTCTCCGAGGAGCCCATGGACACTAGTTCCGCTCCATCTCGACCTCCCGCACTGCGCAACTCAACCGAGCATCGCAGTCCAGCTGGGAACAGCCCACACTACTCTCCCCAACAACCCCCTCTGCGCCGGGTCGCCTCCAACCCGTCTGAGCTGACCACCACGCGCATGCTTAGACGAGTGGAAGGTACGCTATGTAAGAGAGCTTGGTTTTACAAACATTTACCGTTTTAAAGAAGTGATGTTTCAGAAAGCTGTCATGTCCAGTCGAATGTTACGCCAGAAAAAAACTTTCCAAAGATCTCTTGTGCATGCTTAAGATAAAGTATCTATCATGTTGTAGATCAGCTGAATCTCTGCCCATGTGTGTGTTTCTGTGCTTTTGTGATTAATGCATATACAGGCATTGTGTGAGTGTTGCACATAATGAATGAAGACGCTCTGGTAATATAAATATAATACAGAAATCATATTCCTGTAATTTGAACCTATGCATGTCTTTGTATAGCACTGTTGTATATATACTTTAGTGTGAATGGAACAATACTCTTAGACAGTGTGTGTGTGTGTGTGTTTGTTTGTTTGTTTGTTCAGCTGCCAGCTCTACCACCGGTCCAGATCACCAGACAGTTGAGCGAGAGACGTCCAACAGGAGCCCGTCCTCATGGAGCATCGAGGAGGTGATGCAGTTTGTGCGGGACGCGGACCCTCAGGCCTTAGGGCCGCACGCTCAACTCTTCAGGAAGCACGTAGGCACCGTTTGCACATATGATCTAAAATATCTCAGCTGTTTACTATCAGACCTGTCCTAAATCCCGTACCGAGAACTCCTGAGAAAGACCGCACGAAAGTACACTTGTTAAATAGTAGTTCATATACTTTTTTGTTTTATGGTTGCAGGAGATCGACGGCAAGGCTTTGCTGCTGCTGAGAAGTGACATGATCATGAAGTACATGGGCCTGAAGTTGGGTCCTGCTCTTAAACTGTGCCATCATATTGAAAAACTGAAACAAGGCAAACAGTAGCTTCACTCGAGCGCTCGGGTCACATGCAGCCTTCAGCAGGGGGGAGGGGCGTCCAAGCGCGTGAAGTCCCCTCGCAGGTAAAACCGGACGAGGACCCAAAGATGGATGTGCTTGCATTTGACGTAAAAAATACCAAATCCTTGTAATGGAAAAAGTTGAGCCTATATGAAGCGTGATCATTGTAAAAACAATCCGAAAACGAAGCAAACCGTCATGCACGCGAGAGACAGGCATGTCGTCAAAGAGCCTTTTAAAAAGCAGGGGGACAGAATGCTCTTCTCAGTTATACTAATTTTATATAGGGATCATCTTAGACAGAAATGCGGGTTAAATACTGCCACTAGCGACCTCAAACGCCTCCTTTTGTGAGATGGAACGATGCAGGAACTATTCAGCAGCTGGACTAAGCTGAACCCCAAAGGATTACTATGTCTCTGTGACAGAACCATGCTTAAACTGTAAGCCCACCTCCATACACACACACACACACACATGCAAGCACACACAACTTCAATAGTGATTAAAGCAAAGAAGAAGAAAAAACAACGCACAGGATGTAATGAACCATCATGTATTATTTGGTAGAGAGATTTACATGCGCTTTTTTATTGTGAACAAAATTCTGTAACTTCAAACAGAGCTGTTATAAAACAATCGCTAAAACCGTTCACTATGATTAGACTGTATTTAAGCACATTTCATAATGTTCAACCAGGAAACATTTTATTGAGACACATATCCTAAGCCAAAATATGAAAGGCAGCTATCCATTTTTCATCATTGATCATAAAATAAAATATAGTTTAAAGTCGAAGGTGTTAGAACAAATCAGTTTAAATATACTGGAACAACTGCTTTTTTTCTCTCTTTTAATTTATTGCTCCACAGGATGCCAGTGTTTTTGCTTTTTGTGTATGTATCCAGTTTTTAAGTCGTGCCATCATTCTGCAGTGATTTTAGGATTTTTTTTTCTTCTTTAAATCATTCTTATTTATATGATTTAGATAATGTTATATACAGGTTAAAGTTTACAAAAAGTTTCTAAATACGTCTGTTGTTTCAGTTAAAATCACAGACAACTTGGAGATGTTTGTTAAACATCGAACCTGTTTTATAGCTAAAATACCACTCATGAAAATTCAAACAAATAAAGTAATTCATTAATTTAAGATGATCCCAGGCTGTGAATTTATCAGTAGAGAAAATATCTGCGCAAAAACACACATTGTTACTGGGGTAGTAACCCCACACAGAACCACAGAACTGTAAATTCATATGATGGGCTCCATTTACTAATCTCAGACTTTTCATGCTAAGTGATCTCTTGCCTTTTTTTTTCTCTTTGCTGTTTTTTTTCTCTTTTTTGTTTCTCATTTTTGTTTTTTTGGTGCTATTTCAATCTTAATAAGCACAATGCTGCATTTTGTAAGGAAAAAAAATTGTGTACTTTTATATGTGTGCTAGTTCTTAGGGCATCCTTACATTTTTTTATTATTATTATTCTCAGGTTTTCATTTATTTTGTATACTTTTCTATAATAGCTTAAATTGTGTGCAATTTTTTTAATGGTCACATTTCTTTCATATTTTTCACTGGAACAAAACTTGAAAGAGGCTTTATGTTTGACCTCATTTAAAAATATAGCCATTTCCAGTACAACTTTTAAAATAAAATTTCAAAACAATATTTTGCCTTGTTTTGTTTTTTGAAAGAAAGCTAATATAACTATTGCTGTAACAGGTATCACTATCATCAATGATTTTCTCAAATGACAGCTAATTGGGAATGAATAAACATTCCATGCTGATTAGAGTTTAAATTTTTTTTTAAAAACATGTCAGGTGTTATAATCCAGAAAACTAGGGAAAAAATTTCACACTCAAATTTGCTAAATTTTTATTTAAACATAGCAAGTTAAGTAAAACCTGGAGCTTACACAAATCCATAAGCAAGCAATATGTAATGTATAAATCAATTTATATGACAAGCATTAATAGTCAATAGCTATTGTAATCATATAGAAAAATGTAAAAGGTCACCATATACTCTGTTTAAAAAAAAAAAAAAAGCTTAAAATCTCACAAGAGTCCAGAATCTGTCTGATAATGTTGTAGCTGAAATACAACTGCAGTCGATTTAGGATTTTTTCCCCTAATTCCTAACAATTCTGGTTGCTTGATTTTCTTACAGTTTCACTACTGCTGCTTGAGTGTTTAAATGAACTGCCACCAAATTTCCCCCAAATTATGTAAAACACCCATTTTGAAGCTGGTCGAACCAGTATTTCTAACTAACAAAACAAAAAAAGTGGGGAAAAAAGGTTTCCAGTAGCAACCGATTTATTATTTTCTTATTTATTCATCAGAAAATTCACATTAAAACCATGAATTAAAAAAAAAAACTTTAGGTTTCACTTGTGCCACGAAAACATCTCTGACCTCTTGGTGTATGACCTCTGGGGGTGCGCTGTGGTGTCCTGCACTGGGACGTTAATAGCAGATACGTTAAGTGTTGAAAGGAGCCTCCATGGGTCAGACTTCCATGCATGCTTGGTCAGGTCTGAGGTGAGATCTGGGGAATTTGGTGGCCAGATCATTGATCTTGAACTCTCTGCCTGTTAAGCCCCTTACACAGCAACTGTTCTGATACCTTTCTTTCATACACAGCATCAATTTCTTCAGCAATTTCTGCTACCTTAGCTTAGAACATGAGAGAGTTCACCTTGAAGAGATTCTGTTGGATCCAACCAGACGGACTGGCCTTTGGTTCCCTCAGGTCTAAACGAGCCTTGGGTGCCCATGATCCTGTCACCAATTTACAGCTATAAAGATGATAATCAATGCTATTCAATTCACTTGGTAGTTTTGTTACAGCTAATCTTTGTATATCCACACACACAATGGTTCTGTTGCTGCTAAAAGCTGATAAAATTAGCCTTAAAACATTGGTTCTCTGATACAAATGACTATTCCTTGGAATTACTAAACTAAAGAATCCTGCTTCAGCATGCAATACAAGCTATTGTTATGAACATGAGCCTCACAGACCGCCTAAATTCAACAAACAAGCTTTTTTTAAGTATAGTATCAGCTTCAGGATCTGAAGTTGAGTCATGGATATGTCTCACTTCTGGAACCGACATGCTGTAACTCAACTGGCTAATACAAATTTGAAAATAGTGTCCTCTGTGTCTGTTCTGGGGAAATAAAATGCTGATTCCTGGGCGGGGTTCAGCTCCAAGCTGGAGGAAGACATCGTACTGTAAATGTCACAAATAACAGATGAATCTAAAGAGCGGATTTATAAAAAAAAATAAATAAATAAAAAAGATGTGCAAGTTTTTTCTCATGGACACTCTAACACTGTCCTGAATGATTAAAGAGTGAATTGTCATAATAGTTCCCCTATAAGTACTTGCACAAAAAGCATCTATCTGCCAGGAAGAAATTTCATCACAATGTACATCTATATTTCGCCGCCTTCTGCTTTTTACAGGGGTTTCTATAGTGTATAGTGTCAATTTGAGGAAGGTTTTAAGAGTCCACTGTTCTGTCGCAATAAATGGGAAAGGTTCTGCTTTTCAGGGGTTGGGCATGAGACCTAAATGTGCGCTTAAATATGGAGGATATGGCTGATCTAAGATCAGTTCTAAAGCCTGATAACTAGAAAAACTAGAAAACAGAAATGCAGCCAGGTTAACAAAAAAAAAAGTTGTTGTTTTTCGAGAATTAAACCAATCTTCTCAAAGGTTCTCAGAAAGCAACGGAGATCGACTACATGTTTTGAAGAATGGTTTGCTATTTTTTAAAATCAGATCAGGAATCTACTTTCTTGGATGAAATCTCATCAAATGCTGTTTCTTGACTGGAGGAATGTTTATATTCTGAGCGTTCATTCTCTTTTGATTGACAACTCTGTTCTCTAAAACCTGCCCCTGAAGTGGCCTTCTTAGTTTCTCACAAAACATGACCGAAGTGTCCTTGGTAGATTGAGGGACTCTTGGGATCTGCTTTGGAGTTTTGAGTCTGCCATTCTGTCCCAAATACCTTAAATCATAATTTTCGTAATGTTCTTCAGTTGTCCATTTATAGTGCATGCTGAGCTCCACATCAGAGTAAGCATTCAACTGATTGGTTGCTCGTGTTCGTGAACGCTTCATTGGCAGGATCCRTGTKGTCGATTCTTGATTTGTTGAATTGCTTTCGTGATGTTTTCGCTTGTCCTCTTYGCTTGATTTGATTCGGCGTGATTTGTTAGCTACGGAAAGGTCCAGGACCTTGTCTGGATAGTAAGAAACCTGGAATTCCTGTTTTGTTTGTTTGGGCACAACCTTAACTGAGAGGTCAAGCACTTCTTCCTGAGAAACAGGAGGAGGAGGAGGAGGAGGAGGTTGTGTTGGGAACTGCAGGAAATCATAGCCAGACATTGTGTTGTGGGTACAAACTGGAACATCTTCGGTCATAGTCTGGGTGCTTTTGCTGGTTTTCATGGTTTGTCTTGGTTTAAAGTGGGATTCTGTGTCTGGAAAGGGTGGGATTGGGATTGGGATTGGTAGAGGTACTGGCAGAGGAACAACAAGTGGAAAGGGCACTAGCAAAGTGGCAGGAGGAAGTGTGGAAAGCATTGGAGAACCAGTGTACAGGTGTGACAATGTAGTGTTTGGGGGGATAAAACCTGCATTAAAGGCATTGAATGGAAAAGAACTAGGACAAGCTGAGGAACCRGAATTTTTAAAGAAGGGAAGCAATTCTTGTAAAGTAGCTAAAACATCAAAGCTATGSACCATTGTGTTCTCAGACATCTGCGGTAAAGTTGACTTTCCTTCACTACTTTGAGACTGACCAACTGGGAGACAAGACAGGTTCTGAGAGAGTCCATTGTTCTGGTTTTGGTGGTATAAAAGGTTTTGGTGTTCWCCGATTGGACATGAGGACAGATGGCTTTTATACTGCATATGTGGCTGATCAAAGATCAGTGGGAGACTGAGACAGCCGGGTGTAGGTGTAATTATGGGTGTGGCTATTGTTTGAGGTTCCATTCCTCCTGCTAGTTCAACTTCTCCAGGCAGMATGACTGGACTACCACCAGAGAAGACATGTTGCAAGGAAGCTGGCATTCTCAGAATTAAACCCAACAACGGTTCTGACAGAGGAACGGTAATCGTTGTGTCTTCAACAACCAGTTCTGAAGAAAGGGTTGATGCTGACGTCTTGCTCCAAGCCTCAGAAGGATGGGTTTGCTCTTCCATAGCTTCCGCTTCTTCATGTGCTTTGGTTTTGACCTGCCCCATTTGACAAGGGTCCTGCTGTAAGCCCTCCATGGTGAACACTAATAACTGAGCATTTGGTCTTTTTCCTAGAAAAGAACAGAATATATCATGAGTCAAATTTACATTATACATCAAATATAGATTGTTAAACATTTCCATCTAAAGAACATACAGTATAAGTCTTTGCTCTGGTTTATGAGTTAGATTTCATTTAAAGTAAACAGGATTCTTGCGCATCGTGTAACCTTTTCAATGTGTTTATTGAATGGGAGGGTTCACCCTGAAGAGATGCTTGAAAAGTTGACAAAGTTCACGAATAATTAAAGAAAACAAAAACGCCAAATCATCTAGATTTGCTCAAGCGTAAAAACCATTCATATGAATCATAGTGATGTAACATCTACCCAGGGAGATGATGAGATTATGATCACATGTTAGGGACTTTGTTGAGGCGCTGTGCATATGTCAGGGAGGGTTTACAGCATCTTTGGATAGAAACTCAATTTCTAGCAATAAATTTGGCATGGACGGATTAACATATGATGGAATATGCTGAAATAGGAAAATAATCAGTGACAGGGTGTTGTGATGTAGCCTGACATGAAAGCAGAGATATTGTTACCACTGCAAAGTTTATTACTGTTTTTATTGTTTGTCTCATTCCTCTATTTCTTTGTGATTAAACCTTTTGACTTTGTTTATAATGAACTTCATAATTATGTTCGCATGTTAGTGCTAGAAACAATAAATACAATGTTACAAAATCCTTTTTTTTTTAAACTAATGGAAGAATGGAAAACCCAAAATCATAAAACAAAGTTAAACATTCTGACAATAACTATGAAATACATTTTGTCTTTTACTTCGCAATGTTCTAGCTTCAGAGTTCCTGTTATATGCATTTAATCAAAAAACATCAACTGACCAAACAGCAGAGGTGGAAAGTAACTTTTTTTATGAAGTACATTTACTTCATTACTGTACTTAAGCACCCATTTCAGGTATTTGTAGTTCATATACAGTAAGTAATTTTATTAGTGGATCCATTTTACTTTCACTTCACTCCATCGTACAGCAAATATCTGTACTTTCTACTTCATAATATTTCTGCATGTCAATGAGTTACACTGGCCTGTTACATTTGAACCGGTAAAATAAAGAGACATAGAGAAACACATTTACTATGACAYGAAGGCTACTGTAAACTARTACAATCTYAGTCATTTTGATACTTGAATACTTTTATACTTTTCCTCGAGTACAAATGTAAATGGAGGACCTCTACTTTTACTTAAGTAATATTTTATCTACTTTTTATCAAGCACATGACTCMTTTTAATTTGAACACATCTCCTGTTACACTGAACTTCCAGTACACATTATTATGATGATCAATCTCTGCTATCCGTTATCACCCAGATGAGGATGGGTTCCCTGTTGAGTCTGGTTCCTCTCAAGGTTTCTTYCTATTACCATCTCAGGGAGTTTTTCCTTGCCACCGTCGCCCTCGGCTTGCTCATCAGGGACAATCTTATCATTTTGATTCACACACATTGCATAAAAAATTACTTCTTTTTATTGTGTAAAGCTGCTTTGCGACAATGTCAATTGTTAAAAGCGCTATATAAATAAAATTGACTTGACTTGACTTTTGTACCAACTCTGCCAATCAGGTTCAAGAGTTTAATGCATGTATATTTTTACCATTAGAATTACTTTGTCCTGATGCCTGATTGACAAGCAATCCGCTAAGCAAATACAAACCGTAGCTTTCTGTCTATCTATTTCATGCTATGTAGCTATTGATTTAAAAACAAGAATATAAAATGTTCTTTCCAGTCAAAGAGGTTAAGCTCGGGCTAACAGGCCCATATGTCACTGTTTAAAACGAGACCTTTTCTGTTAAAGGCACCCAGATGTACCTGAGCATATACTGAATGTCTCCAGAATAGAAATGAAAACCTGATGAAGTAAACATTACTGCCCGGCCAACATTGGTGTTTGTTCATACCCTTGTCATTTGGGTGATATTTTCTTTCTGGGTTTTTAAGCTCCTAGCTATGTTAAAACACTTCAACATAAAAGTGTCTAATGAAGCCGAAATGGTCATAAAGTTCCTTCACGGAGAATTGCACTGCTTCATTTCCTCAGTGCGCTTGTCGTTTTGCTTGCATTGTTAGCCAATGAAGCTGTGTAATCAATAACCAGCCATAAATTCGAGCATTTGTTTAAATGCTTGGAATACGAACACATGTCTGACACCATGAGTTCCACTTGACGGGCCTAAAAATGACTAAGCAGCCTGCCAAGAACTCTGAAATAAATCGTGGCCATAAAAAAAAGAAAAAAAAAAAAAGAAAGCCTTTTAAATGGTAATTCGGTGTTGGAAAGTCTACAAGGTCGCTCGCTGACTGTGCCGGTGATTTATACGAGCCGAGGAGTAACTGTGTCATAAAGCAGAGATTTAAATGAGTCAGCGTTTCCAAACACACCAAGTACCTGCCAAGGTGACACTTATTTATTTAGCCTTTCTCGGTCTGCGTCCTTTCCCAAAAATAACTCGAAGATGTTACCCGAACACTGATTCGGCCTCCCTTTGGTGGTTTTAAGAGCAGCATACTGAGGCAATAACTGCAACTTTCCAACCTAGACACTACCTATACATTTCATAAAGTATCTATAATACTCATCTAATGCGGATRTAAGGAATTGAATATGTCAGGGCGGCACGCTGGCTTAGTGGTTAGACAATAMGTGAGTGAGTGAGAGATGTGTCATAAAAGAATAACTTTATCAATGGATTATTCCAGATAATGTTAGGGAACCCCCAACAAACAGTCTCACCAGCCATGAAAAGTAATTCCCTCAAATTCTGTGTGTTATAAATAAAAAATAATAAAAACAATTTTACTACTTACCTGACCATTCAGATTTAACAATTCGTTCATTTATGAGGGGGTAACGAAAAGTTTTTCTAACATGCCAACAGATGGCAGCACAAGATTGCACACACGGTCACAAGAAGGACCGACCTTCATAAGTCAGTGTGCCAAAAAGCATTATCCTGTGCACATCAGGAGCTGTGCAACTGGTGATATTCTGAAAACGTGCGTTATCCTGTCTGCTTTTTTTATTATCACGGACAGCAAGTTAGAACAAGGAGTGAACGTGAAATCCTGAGTGAAATTTAGCAAATTTCCCACAGAGATGTTTGACATGATTCGGCAAGTTTAAAGCGATGCTGCAACGAGTCGTCTGAGGTGTTTTGAGTGGCATGTGTGGTTGACACACTGAAAGATGACAAGAGATCAGGAAGACCTTCGACRAGCACAACCTCCGAAAATGTCGAAACCATTGTGCATGATGATTGCTGGAGAACAATCCACAATATTGCTGCCATTGTCAGTGTGTCATACAGAACAGTCCCAGCAATCCTCACGTGAGATTTGAACATACGCCGTGTTGCTGCCAAGCTTGTCCCCAGGCTGCTGACCGAGGAGCAGAAAAATACATCGAAATCTGCCAAGAACTTCGTCAGCATGCCGCGAATGACCCATCCTTCATGTCGAGTAACAATACCAGTGACAAAACTTGAATGTATGGGTACGACCCTGAGACAAAACAACATTACTCACAGTGGAAGGGCCCATCATCTCCATCACCGAAAAAGGCGAGGCAGGTCAAATGTATGCTCATCRTCTTTTTTGACATTCGCCGCACTGTGCATCAAAATGTCGTCCCCAGAGGCCCGACTGTCTATATCGAATTCTACTGCCAGGTTTTAAGGCGTCTGCGGGACGATGTACGATGAAAAACCAGAGCTAATCTAAAAACTTTTTGATGACCACTTTGTAAATAGGAATGTCAAACTTCCGTCACTGTACTGTATTTGCCTGCTGTTTATGTGCCATGCATGCTTTATGTCTTCTGAATGCACAAAGCAGCCTGTGCTCCATCACGCAAATCACACTGACCAAATACACAGAGTAGTGAATATTAGTGTGACAAGTGAAGAAACTGTATTTGTTTGTACATCTGCAGTTATGCTGCAAAAGCCCTCAACACTAGCATACATCACCATCAGCATTGGAAACTGTAAATGTACAATAATGTAGAAGAAAATGGCTTACTGGCCAAAATCCCCTCCATGAATGGTTATTTAGCCCAAGGTGGACTCACATGCAGATTGAGACATTTAATTAGTACAAAAATAGAGAAAAGGAACATAACAGATGCTTAGTAAAATGTTGTAAATGACAGCTTTTAAATACCTGTGTTCATTAGACAATAGTCCTCTTTAAGCCTGACCTCATATGAGGACATGACATTCCCTCCCAACATCATTGTCTATATATCCTTGTACCGTCCTCATATGAGGACTATTGGGTATAATTATTTTGCCAAACTTCTTCCTGGTTGAAGACATTGATTAAACATCTCACGAGGTTAAAGTGACTCAGGTAGTCATGAACTCTTATGGTGTACAGGGAATGAGATAAGGGGGAACAAGACGACAACGTACTACTTGTATTATGTTAATGAAGATGTTCTTTGTCCCAGTAGACACCATATTGCAAATAAGAAATGCGTTCGCACTACTGTTAACTTATTTCTCATGCTAAGAGAAAGATGAATGCATGGATTTATGAATGAATTGCAGTTTGTGTGGAGCGGTAACAAAGTCAGTTATGTTTGTTTTTCTCCTTGTGGGATCCCAGTCCTGATACACCTGGTCTGAAGTGAGTTTATGTAGAATTATTTGGAGCAGTAGTTGTATTTGGTGACTTAAATAAAAAAAGGTTGTGTTCAAATTACAGATACATGTATCTTGATTACTTCCTGATGGCATGGTGGCTTAGTGGTTAGCACTGCCGCCTTGCACCTCCAGGGTCCGGGTTCGATTCCCGCCTCTGTGCATGGACTTTGCATGTTCTCCCCATGCTTTGTGGGTTTCCTCCAGGTGATCTGGTTTCCCCTGGCTAGATTAGGCTAATTGACGTTCCCGAAAGTGAATGAGTGTGTATGTGTGTATGTGTGTGTGCCCTGCGATGGATTGGCACCATGTCCAGGGCGCAACACGCCTTGTGCCCTAAGTCTCCTGGGATAGGCTCCAGCCCCTCCCCCCGCAACCCAAGATTAGGTGATTTAGACAACAAGTGAGTGATTACTTCCTTATCCTGGTCAGGATTGTAAGGAATATACACAATCACAGAGCATTACCCCCGAACTGCTTCCCTACTACATAATGACTTCTTTTTAAAATTCAGTCCTAAACCCCGTTAACATAAACTGGCACGAAGTACAATTCTCAATTCTAGCTTGACTCCCCGATGCAGTAATCCCATGGAAGAGTACTGCGCAGCATCGTGCCCTCACTACAGCAGTGGATACACTCAGTGTTTGGCTCTCTGCTTCAGTTTCCTAATCATGTTCCTCTGAGGCCAACGTTAATGAGCTAAATACGCCATATACGCAACTTAATATCCTCCATGTGGAAAGCCACTGCGCCAACACCAGAGACGCTAAAACAAATTAAAGGAGATTATGAGTGAAAAACGAGCCTCTCTGGTGGGTTTAAAGAGAAAATAGCACCCATTACAAAATAAATATACCTTTTAAAATCGGATAATGGATGAGAGGTTTCTCTGCATCCACTATGCAGACTCCGTTTTTGTCTGCAGACTGGATCTGTAGACGATGTGTATGATATCTGGAAGTTATAAGAATAGAAAATGTCAAGAATAACAAGCAATATTTAACTTATTATATGTAAGAAATGATACAGCATTGCTGAGATAATTGAGGTTATACTGTACAAGTCACACCAGGCTGAAAAAGGTTATAAATGTATAGGGTGGTCAAATTAAATGATAAATAAAAAATATTCAGAACGCATTTCAGTTGTGGTGTGTTTGTGTTAATATCTTAATATCCACTATGTAACCATTGCTTTGTTTATTGTGATAATTTAACCATTATGTATGTTTTTTTTTGCATACCGTAATTTGCCATAATGACTTTCAGGTTTTTCCCCATCCCTCGTCTTAAATATTTGGTGGGATCCTTGTGAAAGTGGTTTGAAAAGGAAATGAGCAATAGCTACGTCCTGCTTTTATCATATCTCAGTGTAAAAGTTAGCTCATAGGACTGAAGAAGAAAGCGAGCCTGAGAAAGTCAAACCATTGATACCTTTGGAGTGCTTTTAATCTAATACTGGAGATTAACTATAAAATGACAAATGGCACGTGCCACACATAACACTGCTGTCTGGCATTTCCAAGGTCTCTGGTTTGATATTGAGATCGGGTTACTGTCTCCGCAGAGTCTCACATGTTCTCCTTTGGGTTCCTCTTAGATACACCTGTCAGTGGGATGGCTCCTCTAAATGTGAATGCACATCTGTGTGTGTGAGTGTGTGTGTGCATGGTGCTCAATAATGGCCCTCCTCTGAAGGTGAAGATGAATGAACAAGCAGGTAATATCTGTCACCATTCATTCATCTAGGAACCTCTGTAGTCCAACTAGGCACCATGGAGGCCAATGGTTTTTATTCCCATTTTACGACCGTGGTAGGTCCTTCGGTCAACATTGACAAACGCATTCACACACTACGAGCAATTTGGGAACGCCAATTAGCCTAATCTGCATGTCTTTGGACTGTGGGAGGAACCCGGAGTACCCAGAGGAAACCCACCCAGCACGGGAAAAAATGTAAACTCCATGCACACAGACCCTGAGGTAGGAATCGAACCCGAACCCTGCTGGAGGTTCATGGAGACAGTAAGTCATTAAGTCACAATTAAATAAATCCTGAAGCATTATTCATTCCTGTAAACTCAGGGCAACAGACATGGGATACCCCGAAAATGGTGCCAACCCTTCCTCAGGGTACATGCTCACACACTATGGGCAATTGCCAAATTGTGAAGAAACTCATCAAGCACAGACAGAATATGCAAACTTTATACACACAGACCAGAGGTGACATTTGAACCCCATTGCATTGTGCAAATTACAAGGTGCGAGTTGAATAAGTAGAATTATGTACACTACTGCTTAAAAGTTTGGGATCAGTTTTGGCAAATGTCATTGTTTGTCAAAGAAAAACACATTTTCATGCAATTCAACAACAATTTTATCCATTTCGTAAACAATTAAAGTCAACCAACATAGTCTCCGTATCTGAACTCTATTAAACCGTTATGGGAGCAGCTTGACCGTATGGTACGAAGGAAGACTCCATCAAGCCAAGCCATCTTATGGGAGATGCTCCAGGAAACATGGGGTGAAATCTCATCAGATTATCTTGAAACATTGACMGCTGGAATGCCTTTGGCCTGCCAGGCTGTAATTGCTCCAAAAGGGTTATTATTTTTTTTATATGGAGGCAAAGTTTAAAGAACACATTCATCATTTCCATCAAAATCATTATTTCTAACTCTTACTATGTCAGTCTTTTGCTATATTTTCTGTTCAGACTAATTACTAACTTTGTGTTAACTTGGAAAACAATAAAAAGTGATCCCAACTTTTTGAGCAGTGACCTTTTGGTGGTAGTGTACATATACT
>QMIH01001032.1:145976-168536 GCA_003987875.1 Clarias batrachus
GACAGTTTACAGATACGAGCTTTTGTGCGTTTGTTATAGTATAACTCTGAAATCTAGTTGCAAGCAACGATGACGGGCCCAAGCACCCTGCGCCAACACCATTGCACACGTCACACACTATACAGGGCTAATGTCAGTTTGGACCCTAAATATTTGTTTGTGTGTGTGTGTGTGTGTGTGTGTGTGCACGCATGTTAACATTTGTAATGTGTGTGTATGTATGTGTGCAGTGTGTGTGTGTGTGTGTGTGTGTGTGTGTTAACATTTGTGAAGTGTATGTGTGTTCAACAGGCCACAGATGCTGGAAAGTAAAGATCACATGATGTTACTCAAAGTGTTTGTTAGAGATGTGTGTGTGATATAAGTATGTTTGTGTGTGTGTGTGTGTGTGTGTGTGTGATGTGAGTGTGAGAGTACTGTATTAACATTTGTGATGTTTATGTGTGTACAGTAGGCTGCAGATGCTGGAGAAAATGCATCACACTATGATGTTCCTGAATGTGATGTCACTGAACGTGATGTCACAGAAGGCATCACTGAATATAATGTCACTGAATATAATGTCACTGAATATAATGTCACTGAATATAATGCCATACAAAGTTATTAATCATTTTTGTTGTAAGTTAAAGACATTAGCACGGCTGAGCCGTTTGAGATATCACAAATCCCTCCGCAATTTAGCATCCTCAATGTTTTTAGATCACATCGGCCCGGTTTGGTGATGATCGTATAAATTCCCTAGGAGGAGTATATCAAAATCCATTGTGTGCATTTTTGGGAATTACCCAAAATAACCGACCTCCTGTTGAGTTTCGCCCAGGACATGCAGCGCGAATGAGCTCTAAATGTGTACCGAGATTCGTGCGCCTATGTGAAAGTGTGTATGAGCTTTCCAGCTAAATCTCGTGTGGGGCCCCAGGGGGCCCCAGGCCACGAGACTCTCAGGCATCCTGATGGCAGCAGATTCCAACCTGTCTGCCAATTTTCATGAGTTTTTGAGCATGTTAAGACCCTCGAAAAGTCCAAAAGGGTGGAAAAAAATAGTCCTTAGGAAAACAAGAGGGTCCTGCGCACCCTAWAGTGCTTGGGCCCTAAATATACGACTCTGACCRTTTACAGACACAAAACTCGTTTTTACAACTCCTCTGTTACACGGACGAATTGCGAAATTACACCCACGAATGTGATGTGTKTTTTACCGCATGCGCCGAATCGACTCCTCTTCCCTCGGATAGTAATGTCTGTGCGTGTGGCCGTGATGACGTATTTTTGACGGTGGTGTAACAAACTACATTTGTGGGTGTAATTTCGCGATTCGTCCGTGTAACAAGGAGAATTACACACAAATCKTTTTTTTTGTTCTCCCCGTGCTTGGTGGGTTTCCTCCGGGTACTCCGGTTTCCTCCCACAGTCCAAAGACATGCAGATTAGGCTAACTGGTGTTCTCAAATTGCTTCTAGTACGTTGTTAGCACGGATCTGTGGCGCTTGAGTTTTGAGAAACTATGACTTCTGTAGTGTTATATGTATTCTTAAAAAAAGAAAAAGAAAAAAAAATGAATAATTGAATAAATGAATTGCTGTTGGCGAGTTAGCGATGTATAAAGTGTGAAACACGAGTTGGAGAATGTCTTGGCTAGATCAGTACACTGTTACTCCCATCCAACATCTAGCAATAAATCCAGTTTGCACATGAACCGTAAATACTTGGACATATTGCAGTTGTAGGAATCTGCCAAGCATAATCCTGTGGCTAATTTATCTCCATTACCTGCTTTCTTTTTTTTAAATCGTCTAAACTGTATAAAGTGAATTGTGGAGGCATTAGATAAAATTGAGACATAGATTTAAGGGTGTCTAAGAAACAAAGTGAATTAGACACATAAATGAATTCGTTTCTGATGACTGCAATAAGCTGATGTCTATTACACCAGTGTACTGATTTAAAAATACAAATACAAAGTATTCAGTATTTGATATGGAGCGTTTTTAGCACTTCTTTTCCACACACTGCTTATTACGCTGAATGTCCTCTCCTGAACTTTCTCTCTCTCTCTCTCTCTCGGTAATCTATTAAATTATTTCCTTTCTTTTCTCCACTTGCCGTCTTGCATCTCCGGTTCTATCTCTTTATTTCTCTTCATTACCACATGCACTTACCTCCCGAGCCGTGTGGTTTAATGAGCAAATCAGATCAGATGCTGCAGTGTTTCCGAGCACACACACACACTCACGCACACTCTATTACTCAGCGTATCACTCATTGCATCATCATAAAACCAGCGCTGCGGAGCAACAACCTGACCTCTACTGAGCACAACTCCGACACGGCTCTGAATGGGGACGGCTTCCAAGCCACTCCACTGGGGTAYGGYGAGATACGGGATGGGGCAAAATGGGTGCTGTTTCAATCACGATCACTTGGACATACAATCAGCACTAAAGCAGCACTCATTATACACGCATTAATTATGGCGACTGATGTCTGGCACACAGCACACTGTACTGTAGCGCAAGGAACGAGTTAGTTTTAAGATGTACTGAACGCATAAGCGTCCTACCTGCAGCATGCGCCCCCTGTCCTGCAGGATTACTCTTCCTCTTTACCCTCTTCTTCCTCTCCTGCAGGCCCAGAACGGGAGTTTTTCTCTGCGAGTTGCCCATTCCTCCGTGGGCCAGCTAACGTCAGAACGCTAGCGGCGTCCAAATGGAGAGATCAGAGCTCTGCACCTGCTCCTATTGCCTTCTTTCTGTCTCTCGTGCTTTCTATCCATCTCTCCCCCCCTCCCTTTCTCATTCTCCCCTCTTTTGCTCTCTCCAATAGCTGCATGGTCAGCACTGTAAGCTCTCTGCCTGTGGCAGACTACATACACACTCCCAAAAAAAAAAGATAGATTTTTCAAGAAATTAACCACAGAAAAAAAAACTTAAACTATTTTTAAAAATTATTATTATTATTTTTATTATTATTATTTTTTTTTTTACATTTTTAAAAATGAAAACCCCACCAATGTGAGAATATCCATACTCTCAGTGTGAACATCCTGAAAAATATTGTAAAAGGAATAATAGTGTTGCAGCTATGCACTAATCCATCTCATTACATTAAATCAACCTGGATGTCTTTAATGAAGTTCAGGAAGTTCAATACACAAAACGACAGACACACTTCTATATCCAGGGTTTATGACCAGACATGGATCTAATATACTGTACAGTAGCACTGAACCACGCAGGAGTGCTTTCTGAATAACTAAAATAGAAATAATGATGACGCACGAAGATTTGACCCAAAGCAAACTCGTCAACTAGAGAGGACCCTGGTGCACATTTACGAAATTTTTTGACGTGATCACTGAGGGATGAACGCTAACCACATCAAAGCTCATACACACACACACACACACATACACACACACACACACACACACACACATACACACATTAGGAAATAAGCCTCGACTGTCACCTAAAACGTACTTTCTCTTCCAGTGTGCAAATTCACTTTTTCCATTTTTAGTCATTCATGCGCATCATAGAGAGGCGGAAGTGAGCAATAAACAGGAGAAACAAATAAATAAAAGATGCGAAAAGAGAATGTAGGACATCCTAGTCTATCTTTAGTCTCTTTAGAATACACTTTAGAATTCCTGCAATAGACCAAATTCCTACTCAAGGCTGTCTCAGGACGTCTCCGGTGAACAACCCAGTGTGACAGGGTCTCCAGGGTCTCCAGGGTCGACTACTGTAATCTGGTGTGTGATGCCACAGTAAACAGAGACGGACAGTCTGTGTAATAGACTCGGCATGACATCGTCAACACGGCAACATGACAGCTGTCTTCCTAATTTGTAAAAACATCMTGAATGAGTCTATGATATTAGTCACTGATAACGCGTGAAGAATTTTCTGGGCAGACACAGTTTTTCATCGCACTGCTACAGTTTTTCATCGTTCATTTATGTTCAGTTGTCAAAACGTTGTGGAGAGGTTGATTTGGCAACGTTACAGACGTTGGGACACCATTGATATCAGTTCATTGTTATTAAAGTTTGAATGAGTTTGATGAAATGTCAGATGTTGGAACAACAATCTGGGTATCGATTGGGTTTTTTATGATACCGGTGCCAAATCGATACTTTTAAAATGGTACTGGTGCCTAAACGGTGCCTGAACTGATACCGTGTTTTAAAAACACAAAACAGAGCAAAAAAAAAATAATGGTGGGTAACATTAAAGCATGTTTTTGTTGAATGCAAAACAGTTGTTTAATATAAACAATATATCAAAGTTTAAAGTATGAATATACAAGTAAATACGAASCACAACAAATTTACATAAGAACACACCCGGSTGCAATAATTTAACAGCAATAACAGCACGGYAGTTACTGTAGCCATGGTCTTYCTGGTCCGCTACAAACAAGCTTCAGATTTTAGCAATTCTTTTRCARAAATATGACTATTATTTTGCCAGAACTCRTTTTCTAGCAAAATACTACCCAGCTCTTGACTCTGCTAGTGTTGGGGTCTGWCTGGGGCCGGCGACGCCCACACTGCCAGCTGAWGTCTGCAAGCCGTTAAACACGGTGCRTCCCWCTGCTTTTAACTTCATCCCGCGTGTCCTCAAATGCGTCGTTAGGTTCGATGTGTTTCCCCCTTTTACACCCAAGTGTTCAAAGCATCTGTTGCATGTCACGGTGTCGGAATCCGTTGTTGGGAAAAACAGCCACACGTTGGACCGTTTAGCATTACGCATTTTAATTTAAGTGTGTTTAGCTTAGCGAGTTWACGCTACCTGCTGCCATCAGAGCCAAGGTAATTACTGCGTGCGTTCACACTGCTGCATTAACGCGGATGCTATCATTAACTTAAAAGTTGTGCTTTTAAGTCAAAATGTGAAAACAACACGGACACTCGCGTTACTACAAAGATTATTTGGATTTCTGCTATCCGTTGTCACCCAGATGAGGAGGGGTTCCCTGTTGAGTCTGGTTCCTCTCAAGGTTTCTTCCTATTACCATCTCAGGGAGTTTTTCCTTGCTCATCAGGGACAATCTTATCATTTTGATTCAYACACATTGCATAAAAACTTGTCAATTTAACAATGTCAATTGTTAAAAGCGCTATATAAATAAAATTGACTTGACTTGACTTGATTTGGATTATTAGAGCTTTCTGACTCGCATTCAAGTGCATTTTCTCAATCAGGAAATTGTACCATGGTGATGCTTCTTAAGTCCATTTCAGCGAACTAGAGGACTAATATTTCAATCGATCACTCACAAGTTTAAGTGGCACTGAAGTGCAGCACCGAAATCTGTGTTCTGATTCGGTTCTCCTACGTATAGGTACCCAACCCTACATGACAATGGGATAACGTTGAATGAAAGCCCATAACACAGCTTTGCAAAAACCAAACTGATACCAAAACTAAAACCTACAGACGCACACACACACTCACACACCCCTACACATCATACACTATGGGGCAATTTGGAAACACCAACCAGCCTACAGTGCATGTCTYTGGGCTTTTAGAAGGAAACTGGAGTCTGGAGTACCTGGAGGAAACATACTGAGGACATGGAGAACACGCAAAGTCAAGACAATCAGACCGGAGGCAAGGTGTGAGGTGACCAGGTGTGAGGTGACATTAAGCTGTTGTATCTCTAGGACTAACTTCTAAGCCTTTCTCCTCATCTCCAATGAATCAGTTGCAGATGGTGCAGCCCATCAGCACTTGGTTTGCTCTTAATCCCTTTGCAGACCAGTGAATAAGCTGAYTGAGGAGAGAGWGTGTTAGGATAATCCATAATACCTGCATAATGTTACACCATCTCTAGCATCTCTATAACTCTCCATCACTTCATTCTCTTCTGATATGCTGTAATGAACATTATGTAAGTACAGTATTGGCACATCCTCCAGGCACAAGGACCGTCTGAATGGGGAGCTGGAGACTGTAGGGTTTAGTCACGGTGCTAAAAGAAAATGAGGAATATGTGATCAATATGGGGTGTGCCTTTACATCTGTATTGAAGTAGCTWCAAGATTTACAGGTATAGGAAAACCATGAGAAAACACACAAAGCCACATATAGTATAAACAGAAGTGAAGTCAGACCGTAATTGCCAGAGCAGTCCAAAGAAACCACACATTTACACACACCTACTGTAGGCATTCATTTACTCTCTGTGTAGCAGTCAGTGAACTGAATCAGTATGTCTACCTGTGTATGTGTGTGTGTGTGTGTGTGTGTGAGCATCCCTGCTGTCCTAATTCCTAATCCCTGTTAAGCCCTCATGCCCATGACCTTGGCATCAATGGCTCCTGCGGTAGGTGAGTGTTTAGCACAGTTAGAGGTGCCAAGCACAGTCATACTTTTAGCCGGACAAATACAGGCTTGACCACTGTGACTGGCAGTTTGAGGCTTTACCCGCAGTCCAAAACTTGCACATGCTCACATGGGCCAAAGCCAATACAGCCACCGTGATCCTTTTCCTGGTCAAGCATTCAGCAGTGGCTCCTGACCACGGATTTTCTTTTTCCAGGATGGATGACTTTAAGGACAAAGTAGCCTCAAAAACACAAAGTTTAGCCCTGTTGCATCACAAGAACTGAAACAAATGGCTTAAAGTTTGCCGTTTAAAAGCCTGAAACAAGGATGCTGTGGTGCGCACGCATTTCTCATGTCCAGAGATCATCCACTCTGTAATCTCTACATCCTTCTCTCAATCTCAATACACTACAAAAAGAAAACTCTGACTACATATACAGTACAGTACGTTTTGCCTTTGTTGGGGCGACCTATGACATTTGATTGTCATTATTTGACGATCGCTGCAGAGAGTAGAAACGTAACCCTGGCAACCCAGACCGAATTAGTATTAACTTAAAAGGGACCTATTATGAAACATTTACTTTTTAGTCGTTTGAGACATTTAGAATCGTCTCTGAGTGTGACAGGATACAGCTCAAAGGAAAAATGTGAAGAAAAAAAAAATCTCTTTTTGAGAGAATTTGTGACCTCATACAGTATATCAAATACCTCAAATATTCCCTGACTCAATGCTCAACTCCTCCCAGTTCTGGTTGACTGGGAACCATTTGTAGCTGCTAACCTAACTGTATTCAGTTCTTTTACGTCACTTGTAGATCACTAAATATTGAGGATGTYGTTRTGAAAAACAGCTCTTACATATAATTTCCGCTCACAGTGGTATCTCGACAGAATGTAATCTGTTCCAGAAGCGAGTTCTTAAGGTGAAATTTTGTAYTGCGGAACGCATTTTCCCATAGGAAATGATGTAAATACAGACAATCCGTTCCAGGCTCCCAAAAATATATCCAATAGTACTAATTTCCAACTTTTTTTTCACTTAAAAACAATCAATCAAGCAAACAGCTATAAAAGACATGTAAATAAAGTAAAATATGAAATAGACATTAAATCTCACTTAACGTTAATTTATGATTGTTCACTAAACTTTGTACAAAATACAAAAGAATTCATAAAAACAAAGTAGTTTCGCTTTGCTTGGCAGTTTTGAATGGCTTAGCCGGCGCTCGGTTCGGTAACTCGCATGCTGAAAATGATTCGCATGCTGAGGCAAATTTCTTGCAAGATTGTAGTCCTTAAGGCGAAACTTCCTAATTCATTATCATTCATATGCCGAGGTACCACTGTTTTGTTTGTCAGAAATGGTAAAGCCTGAAAATGTAAATGAAGGTCTCGAACATGGATGTTTCGGTCACTGCGTTCTGATTGGCTGGGAAAATGCAACGCATTTATAAGAGATGTACAAGCACAGTTTATTTAAAGCTACAGACAAGGAGTATGAAAATATAAAAAAAAAATCAAGCATGCTAGAATGCAGAGTCTGAATTGTTTTTTCAGTTGTAAAATTAACAGACATATTTATAAAATATATCAAACTGGCACACATACAGTATGCGTACACACACACACACACACACACACACTTCCCTGATAGGAAACATCCAAAGAACAGCACTATAATGAACTTCAGATAGAGTTAAAGTCTCATCGTTTATTCACAGTTTCTCTATTTATGTCTATTACAAAGTTTGCTTTTTTTTTGCTTCCACACTCCTACATCTTATGAAGCAACTCTAAAGCTGATATTATGGTCATTAAGATTTAAAATTAATTTCCTGGATAATCAGACTGCACTTCTGGGACTCATTCCCACTTAGACAAACACGCATTCAGTCCTGGCTTAATGACCAGGCATGCAATTGTGTGTATTCAGAGGAAGGAAGAAAGAGATGTCTGTTCCATCGTCCTTTGACCCGCTTCATGCCGTGCCCTGTGTGGTGGCAGCCACTCCCATGCCCTCTTGATGAAAAAACAAACAAACGAGTGAATGTATTTTGCTTAAGGTACAAGTTGATTTTTTAAATTGTTCTATTTATTTGTTTTTCAAGGTGCATAAATGTTTTCTTTTTTGCACATAAAATTATTTGAAACACCTCCCCCTAGTGGCAGGAAGCTGGTATGATGATTGTGAGATTGTGAAGATAAAAATGCATAACAAATGTAGAACCATTTTAATGGATGAATGTTTAAACAATGATCAAAAGACTTATTTAATTAAAACTATTTGTACAGTGCCTTGCAAAAGTATTTACACCCCTTGAATATCACATTTTGTCAAGTTACAAACTAACCTAAATGTATTTTATTGTGAATTTATGTGATAGACCAACACAAAGTGGCTCATGGTAAATGTTTTTTTTTAAAAACCTTTTTGTACAAGTAAAAATCTGAGATTTGTTCCACTGGATCTTAGTTAGGGGGGATCAGAGTAAAGGCAGCTGGATACAAATGCATGCCACACTTTTCAGATTTTTGTTTGTAAAAAAAAATTGCATTTTCCTTCCACTTCACAATTATGTGCCACTTTGTGTTGATTTATCACATAAAATCTCAATGAAATACATTTACGAATGTGCAAATTCTCATCACTCACTCATCATATACTGTATACTGCTTCATTCTGTACTCAGGGTCGTGTGGGCCAGGAGCCTATCCTAGGAGACTTAGGGTACACCCTGGATGGCTGCTAATTCATCGCAGAGAATGTGAAAAAATTTCACAAATATTTCCAAAAGCCATACTTAGTGACATGACTAGAAATTATTATGAAATTTTTTAAGAAACATGGCCAACATATGCCAAAAATGATTTTTTTTTTTATGTTGCAGTAAATTTCCTGAAAGATTTCAGTTCTTAAGGCGAAAATTCATGAGGTGGCATGGGCCGGGGCGTATGCCGAGATACCACTGTACAGTACATATATTTTGTCACCATTACAGTCCCAAGAAGCCTTTAATCTGTCCAAAGATACCATAAAATAAGCGAATGCATCTTTAAACAGTGCTACAGCACATCTCGATCTCACCTCACAATAGTGTGACTATCTGGAATGTACATTATTATAGCAGAGAATGCATACAATTAAATATCCTGACATTTATTTTTAGCAACAAATATCCTATTCTTACACCAGTATCTACTGTATGTCTTATATTACATTCTGATTCCATGCCTTCTACATGTAGAAGCACAACTGGCAAAAGTTAAGTTTTACAACAAGAAAACAAGCATCATCTTGTTAACATAATCATTATCATTATGCTGAAGCTCAGTCAAGAGCTCTCTTGTTCCATCGCACCCCTTCCAGGCATGAAAAGGCAGCATTAAGCACACTTAGTGAGAACACTATACTATCAGTTGTCCTGATCAGATTGACACTGATGGTCCTTTGTAGGTCATTCAGGGTTACACAATCTCTCAATCACCTCGTAAAACTTTACACACACACACACACACACACACACACACACACACACACACACACACACACACACACTCATGTTCAAACATCACCAGGACCAAACATAGGGTGGGCCATCACTCTGCAAGTGTGTTTGTGTGTGTGTGTGTGTGTGTGTGTGTGTGCATGCAAATTTGGTAGAATGAGCTACGCCAAAGCAAAGCTTACAACAAACAAATTGGGTTTTTCTTGTCCACACCGACCTCTTTAGACACAYTTGGATCATTCATGACCAACTACCTGGGACATGACCTTTGACCCACTAATGTACTCGATCATCTCAAGAAGCCTCCAGGGGCTTATTGTAGACCAGGAGCCGCTCAAAAAGAACTCCATAAATAAACTTAATTGATGGTGATGTATTGACCCTGTCAGAGTGAATGGCCACACGCGCGCACACATAAACACACACATACACACCCTCTTAATGTAATACTAATGCAAAAAATATCTGCCATTCCTCTAATAGAATTACTCGTTACTGCAAAAATTCGAAAGTATTAGAATTCAATTTGCCATATAGATGCCACATCTACTGTACAGCACATGAGTAATGTGCATTTTGGAACACACWYGGGTRATTTTTAGTCTCTACAGGCACTTATCTGGTTACAAGCTAGGGTTAGGGTTAAAGCTCCGAAGCTCCACACTTGGGAAGATATGTGTAAATATCAGCTGTTGACGGACTATTTGCAAAATCATTCATCTGCTTTTGCAGTAAAAACGAGAGATGATTCCTGGAGAAATTGTTATCCCAAGATAAGCACTGATAGTGAGTGAAAGTCCAGGGAGTGTGTGAGTGGAGAGGTCCATTCCCCTGCATGGCAAACTCACAGACAGAGAGAATGCAACCTGATATCCTACATTTAGTTACAAGACAACAGAAGTCCCCTGGTTCTGATATTTATATGATATGTGCTAAAAGTTTGGATTGTTTAAGAGAGGAGGTTTTAATCTTGCATGATATCAAGCTTTCTACAAAAAAAAAAAAAAAAAGGGTCAGGATTGCAGTTTATCCAAAGTGTTCTTGTAGTTTTGCGAAAATCTGCCACCGTGCAAAATGAAGGGATTCCTACAGTATATAAAAATCCGTTTTTTTTTTTTTTTTTGTCAGGTTCCAAACAAACATTCATACTGTAGCACGCAAACTGTTTGACCAACCAAATGTTTGAACAAGACCCGGTTTGATATATTGTGCGGGTTTGTGCAAAATTAAATGATCATCAGGGAGAGTAAAACACTAGTAACTGAAAGGGTTCATTATTTTTCATGGACATTCTTTTTTTCAAAAGTAGGAGAGATTTTCAAGCTCTTTAACACGACATTTTCAACAACGTCATTTTCCCAACAGACCCAAAATGTGCAAACTAGGAATAGCAGGAACAAAAGTTAAGSTCACAGGCCTTAAACGTACCCTCATAACTCAAAACCGGTGTGTTTAGTCCCGAGGTTGACCAGAGCACTCAGGAGACCCAGCTCAGAGTTTTGATGAAAGGTTTGTGTAGTGCTAGATTGAAGGAGAAACAGCCTCCTAGTCCTGAATCAGAAAAAAAACAGATTTTAGGGGACACTTGCATTCCTTAGAAAAAGTAATAGCGTCCCAATCCTTCAACCGGTACAAACAGCATTGAACGTCAAAGGTTTTGTGCCCCCCAAAAAAGTAATAATAACAATAAGAATGACAAGAGGCTTGAAAGATTAGAGTAATATTGACCTAAATACATAATCAATTTCATGTGCGTGTTCGAATCCTGATGCTGAAGCTATCCACATCCACAAGTGACAAGAGAGCAGAACTGGCAGTGCTCTCCGRGTGTGAGTGATAGCATATATTCCTTTCCCTGAGAATTAAACTGACAATAGTGAATCATGGGTCTTGATGAGCTTACATACAGTAGGTGGGAGATGGCAGACAGGGATTTCCTCCTATAACTCCGTCTCCTTAAAAGTCTCGCACTCTAGACTCGCAGTGTTATTTGAAACTACGGTATCATGTTAATGTAGATTAGAATATCTGAAAACCGTACAGCATATGCACAGAAAAGGGTCTTCTCACAAATTTTCATATACACCTGCAAGTGTATGTTATTATCAGCTTAGTTATAGATTTATTTCCATTTCCCACTCCCACTCTATCTATAGAGAGAGAGGTATCTATAGACATATCGACCAAAGATGCTTTCTGTTGGGAAAAATGAACTGAAAGTGATTTAGAATGTTACCCATAATGCATTGCTTTTGGAATTGCTTTAACCCTCATCATGATTAGCAAAAAAACCTTTCAGCTCAAACCAAATTGAACATCACCACAAAACTCAACTATGATCTCTACATGTTTTATAAAYGCCTTAAACTAGTGGTTCCCAAACCTGGTCCTGGAGGACCCTCGGACATGCACATTTAAGTGTTTTCTCAGCTCACAGCACACCTGATTCAAAAAAATTTTTTTTTTCTGAATAAAAGTAAAGCAGTGGGTGTGGTAAAGCAAGGAAAACACTAAAATGGGCAGGACAGGAGGAACCAGGGTTGGGAATCACTGCTCGAAACGCTACGATGTGAGTTAAATGAAGAATGAGGTGTGTAAGCAGATGCCTTAGGGGTATTATTAACTCACACGGCCTCAAGAAATCCATGAAATCTCAGGAAGAGAGTGCATACTCACAGCTAATCGTGTGTGTGTGTGTGTGTGTGTGTGAGCATGCCACTGCAGCGGGGTGGGGTGCAGCAGCGTCGTGCAGCAGCACTGCGGAACCCATGGGGTGAATAGAAACCTTCCCTCCATGTACGTGTGAGAAAAACAGGGTATGAAAGAGTGCATGTATAAAGACAGGAAAACACAGACACACAAATGTATGCGGATGTGTGCACGAAGAAAGTGAAGCGATAAAGACTGATGGCTGTGCTTATTTTCGTGTGCGTGCACAGGAGAAAGAAAGAGAGAGACCCTTATTCGTCACTATCTGAGCTGCCCATTATCACAAATCTTAACATCAGCACTGCTTTACCGGAACAGCAACTGTGTGTGTGTGTGTGTTTGTGTGTGAGGGAGAGAGAGATACACTTCACATCAGGCTTGTTGGCTAACGGTACAAGAAAGCCATCGCCCATGTTATTTTTAACTCTCAGTTTCCATGGAAACCAGCACATATGCTGAGAGAAGTGTGCCCTGCTGTGTGTGTGTGTGTGTGGATGCATCAGTTCATCCTCCTTCATTTAGGGTTGACGTGACTCACAGTATGACGTGTCTGTTGCGGTGTGTGTGTGTGTGTGTGTGTGTGTGTGTGTGTGAGAGTGTGTGTGTATACAGTAAGTGAGTGTCATTTTTGCATTTTATTAACGTCAGGCTGGAAATAACACACACATTACTTTGACATCTAACTTCAGAAATAAGTCCAGAAACCACATGAGAAAGATGGTGATGATGGGAAATCACCTGCTTTTATGACTATATACACTCACCTAAAGGATTATTAGGAACACCTGTTCAATTTCTCATTAATGCAATTATCTAATCAACCAATCACATGGCAGTTGCTTCAATGCATTTAGGGGTGTGGTCCTGGTCAAGACAATCTCCTGAACTCCAAACTGAATGTCAGAATGGTAAGGAAAGGTGATTTAAGCAATTTTGAGCGTGGCATGGTTGTTGGTGCCAGACAGGCCGGTCTGAGTATTTCACAATCAGTTACTGGGATTTTTCACGCACAACCATTTCTAGGGTTTACAAAGAATGGTGTGGGAAGGGAAAAAGATCCAGTATGCGGCAGTCCTGTGGGCGAAACTGCCTTGTTGATGCTAGAGGTCAGAGGAGAATGGGCCGACTGATTCAAGCTGATAGAAGAGCAACTTTGACTGAAATAACCACTCGTTACAACCGAGGTATGCAGCAAAGCATTTGTGAAGCCACAACACGCACAACCTTGAGGCAGATGGGCTGCAACAGCAGAAGACCCCACCGGGTACCACTCATCTCCACTACAAATAGGAAAAAGAGGCTACAATTTGCACAAACTCACCAACGTTGGACAGTTGAAGACTAGAAAAATGTTGCCTGGTCTGATGAGTCTCGATTTCTGTTGAAACATTCAAATGGTAGAGTCAGAATTTGGCGTAAACAGAATGAGAACATGGATCCATCATGCCTTGTTACCACTGACCAGGCTGGTGGTGGTGTAATGGTGGGGGGGATCTTTTCTTGGCACACTTTAGGCCCCTTAGTGCCAATTGGGCATCATTTAAATGCCACGGCCTACCTGAGCATTGTTTCTGACCATGTCCATCCCTTTATGACCACCATGTCCCCATCCTCTGATGGCTACTTCCAGCAGGATAATGCACCATGTCACAAAGCTCGAATCATTTCAAATTGGTCTCTTGAACATGACAATGAGTTCACTGTACTAAAATGGCCCCCACAGTCACTAGATCTCAACCCAATAGAGCATCTTTGGGATGTGGTGGAACGGGAGCTTCGTGCCCTGGATGTGCATCCCACAAATCTCCATCAACTGCAAGACGCTATCCTATCAATATGGGCCAACGTTTCTAAAGAATGCTTTCAGCACCTTATTGATTCAATGCCACGTAGAATTAAGGCAGTTCTGAAGGCGAAAGTGGGTCAAACACTGCATTAGTGGGCCTCAGTGGCGCAGTGGTAAAAGCGCTCGCCCTATCATCCGGAGATCGCTAGTTCGAATCCCGGGTGGTGCTGTAACCTCTCGCAGCCGGAGGTCTAGAGGGAGCTGATTGGCCGAGCTCTTTCAGAGGGGAGGGATGAGAGGTACAAAGTGCTCCCACATTAATCACGGCTCTACAGTCAGTCAGGGGCGTCTGTGAGCTCGCTCAACGGAGGGAGTGGATAGCGCTGTCCTCCTCCGAGTGTGCGCGAGCGAGCAGTTCGAAAAGATGCGGTCGACTGGCGTCACGTGGTTCGGAGGAAACACGTGATAGTCTTCGGCCCTCCCGGCTGAGTGGTAGTAATAGCCTTAATGTGGGAGCCCCCTAGTGACGGGGAGGAATTGGACACGACTAAATTAGGGAGAAAATCGGGAGAAAATCCAAAAAAAAAAAAATAAAAAAAATACTGTGTTAGTATGGTATTCCTAATAATCCTTTAGGTGAGTGTATATACTGTACATATATATATAAAATTCACACAGCGTAGGATTCATAGCGGAATTCTCGCCGATTCTAAAGTGGAATACATGAAAATACATTGAAAATAATAAATAATTATGTAAAACTTATTAAAGTGTTAATTATATTGTTGGTTGCCAACTCAATGCTAGTTTTATTAGTCACAGAAGGACTGTGCTGGAAGAGCCAAATAAGTGGTTAAATAAACAAACAATAATAATAAATGGTGTTTGTGTCACTGTAGTATAAAAGCAAAATATATGATAATATTAATATAATATACATAATACTATATTTCTTTTCATGAAGTGTGTATCATTTTTTTTTAGCTGACTCTCTCTCTCTCTCTCACTTCCCCTCTATTCCCCTCTATTATTGCGGCTAAAGAAAAAATAATGTAATGAAAAGGAACTTTTGTCGAATCCTTCTCTACATATCTTCCACCTAAGGCTTCCCCAAATGATGGATGAGCTGGTGGTGACTGTCTTTGAAGAAGACTTCTACCTTTCACCTATTACTTCAAGCAGTTATATTTAGCATGCGCTCAGTTAGCATGTTACCTCATCATTTACTGTAGTTAGCATTCAGTTATGTCAGACAAATCAGAAAATGTTTTAAAATGCAAAAGTGAGTTTAGTAACATGAGGTATCTATAATAGTAAATATTGCTCCCTGAATTAGAATTAGAATTAAATTAGAATTTCTATTAGTATAAAGGAGAACAAATGTAGACAAATGGAGAAAAACAGGAGCCATTCCTTTCATATTTTGTTAGCATAAATTAGGTCTAGCTGCCATTAGATTTGTTAGCATGAATAGGGTGTAGCTAGCACAAGTTCTGTTAGCATGAGTGGAGATCTACCAACAAAAATGGGGTTTAGTTAGCAGGAGCTTTTTAAGCATGATTGGGGAAATTTTAATCTGAAACTTGAAATCTGTTAGCATGAATGGTGGTTTAGCTAGCATGGTGTTATTAGCAAAAGGGTTCAGTTACCATTACTGGTCATATATTGTACTGTAGTATCTTGGCATACGAATGCCCTGCCTCACGAATCTTTGCCTTAACAACTAAAATTTTGCAAGAAATTTGGAATAATCATAAATTAAGGTTAAGTGAGGGTTACTGTCTAATTATTTAATATTTTACTTCATTTACAGGTCCTTTCTAAATATGTGCAAAAATATGATAATAGTGTTGGAAATTGTTAATATTGGTGATATTTTTGGGAAGCTGGAACGGATTATCTGCATTTACATTATTTTCTGGGAAAATACGTTTCGCAGCACCTTATGAACGCGCCTACGGAGCAGATTAAATTCGTATGCCCGCTTACAATACATTTGAGGAAATGCACATTCGATCACAAAACAAAAACAACAGACAGCTCTTCATCCCCTCTGGCAATGTAAGGTTACTATGGAAACTGCTTAAAGATTAGGGTATGATGGTGCTCTCGAACGGAACAGAGACTGCAGAGTCTCATTTTTATTTCTAAAAGAAAAAGCTGGTGCTGATCAAAATGTTCAGTGTTCCAAATTCATTCATTCAGACAGGAGCGCACACACACACATGCGCACAGACAAACACAAACACACTCTCTCTTGCTCTCATTCAACAAACCCTAATGGCTAATGCAGCAGAGAGAGTGGGAAGCCGCAGCCAATAGAATGGCAGCATCTCTCTCTCTCTCTCTTTCTGTGTGTGTGTGTGTGTGTGTGTTGTTGATGATGTTAGGCAGTTTTACGCCAGCAGCCGGAGCCCTGCTGCTGAAATGAGGTCACGAGTGAAGAGGAAACACCTATTACCATCGACAAAAAGGAGAAGCAAAGATATAATGTACACTCGGCTACACAACTGACTAAAGCGGGAGCTTCACTGCCTGTTCTTGATCAGTGGAATTCACCCAGAAAAATCAAGGATAAATAAACTGTCAAATAAAACTTGATTTTCTACAAAAAACAAAAAAAATTATTGTTATATAATATAACATCTGTTACTGTTACTGTTACTATCATATTAAGTAATAACAAGAGGAAATTTCATGTGCTTCCCAGGATTTCTAGGATCCACTACAATCATTAGACACAAGAACCATAAGAAGTAAAAGACTATGAATGGTTAGGTGGTTCTACATTCGACGGCTCTGGATGCGTCTTGGCGCTAACTGCTAAGCTGAGGATGAGGATGGTGCTACATGCAACAATTCTTGGTGGGGCAGGAGTGTTCATCCATACCGCTAATCAGGACACAAGAAATCATAGTCACATACATTTCAAACTCAGAGAACATGTTTGTTAGTGCAGTATTTCTTTTATAGAACAGTTCTTTAAACAAGGAACTGACAATGTGATATTGTCAAACATTCTGTTTATTTTTTTGCAATAAGAGCCAAACTTCCTTATTAGAGAGCTTTGAACAGCACAGGTCAATTTCTTTCAAATAAAAAAAATTATAAAAATTCAATCAGCTACATTTCTTACAGGTTTTGAAGTATGACAAACCCCTAAAAGTATTTAATAAACATTGGAATTCTATTTATCCCATGCAGTTATTTAAAATCCTGAAATCTCAAGGATCCTGCCAACATAGATCTTAATGACAATATAAAAAAAAGAAGTGTTTATATGAAAGCCTTGCAAAAAAGTATGTGTTAATGAGGAGGCTTCAGACATCGAACTGTGTACAGTATTTGGGTTTTCGGATACGTCAGATAAAACGAAAGTTATCATTACTTTTATATTGTGTAAATTTTACCACTACCGGATTTTGCAAAAAATGTAGAACTCTCAAAATGAGCATATTACTATACTAAGTAAGAGTAGCTATACTTCAAAATAATATTACTCAAGTCATCCAAAATATTACTCAAGTAAGAGTAAAAAAGTATTCGGTGAAAAGACTACTCAAGTACTGAGTAACTGTTTCATCATAATATGAATGTCCGATTTATTTTTTCTAGAAATTTTGTAAGCAGTCAGACAAAATTATAAAATAATGCACAAATTGCGACATTTCCAAATAATCAAATTAATTAAATAAATTTAATAAAATAAATGAATAAAACTAAATATCTTTACAAAATAGCAAATTAAGGAATAAGAAACACAAATTTCCTAATCTCCCCTTTTTCACAATATAACACTTTTGAAATAAATCCCTAATGTAGGTAGCATATGTATATTTGAACAGTGTGAACTATTTCCTGTGTAAGATAAACTGTGTATTCCGTTATTGTTATTGCGGCTGATTGGTCAAACGAAGTCGTGTTATTGGTGAAACAGAGTCACGTGGTACAGTAGATCCACCGGCTGTATTTCTCTGGCAAACACAAAGAATATGTAATGCGTCGAATGAATGGTTAGAAAAGTAACGAGTCGAGTGTAGTTGAATGTAGCGGAGTAAGAGTAGCGTTTCTTCTTCACAAATCTACTCAAGTAAAAGTAAAAAGTACGATGCTGTAAAACTACTCAGAAGTATTTTTTTTTCAAAAAGTTACTTAAGTGAATTTAACGGAATAAATGTAACTCGTTACTACCCACCTCTGATAGTCACTCTATACTGCACTATCCTAAGCCCTGTTTATTATTTTTTATAAAAAATAACAGTATCTTCTGCTCTACAGTACACTCCAGTCACTATGTAATGCACCAACCACACAATAAACTCAAAAGACTCAAAATTCAAAAACTCAAAAAACTGATACTCTTTCAAAATGCAAGATCCAATCAGTTTCTATTTTTTCCAAAAGCTGTGGGACATTTTTATGGTATTATTTAATTTGAAAACATTTAACATTTTACTTAAATAATATATAAATAATGCATTGATTCTGAATGAAAAACTGACCCAGCGATTCAATCAACTGAACTGACCAACAAAAGATTGATTAAATTCTAMYTCTATTAGCTAGCTCACACTGCCTTGTACATTTCTTTTAAATGTGATCAAAGTACAATCCCATTTACAAAAAAAAAAGTTGGGGCAGTCTGGAAATTGGCAATAAAACCAAAAAGGAGTCATCTGTAAAATCTCCGGGCCAATAATTAATTATTTGACGATGTACCATGTGAATGTAATTGTTTGTTGAAAATATGCACTTATTTCAAATCTGTTGGTGGCAATTAACATCCTCCAAAAAASTTGGGACAGGGCCAATTTAAGTCTAATAACAATGTGACAAGTAGACATTATATGATGATGGAGAAATAAGTGCTGTTAAACAACTATGTTATAGTATATAAGAAGTTACAAAGAAAGGCCGAGTCCTTCTAGAGCAGGGGTAGGCAAGTTCGTTCCTAGAGAGCCGCAATCCTATATCAAACACTGGAGTTCAGCTGATCAAGCACACCTGAATAAGCTAATCAAGGTCTTCAGGATTACTGAGGCTACAGGCAGATGAGTATTGTTTTCAGGGTTGGAGCTGAAATCTGCAGGACTGCGGCTCTCTTGGACTGAAACTTGCCTACCCCTGTTCTAGAGGAAGGATGGGGCGAGGCTTACCGATTTGCCCAAAAGATTTGCCCAATTTATCCAAAACTTTCAGGAGAGTATTCCCTAGTGTTAGTACATAATGTCATCAAGGAGATCAAGGAAACCCGTCAAATCTCAGTGGACAGGTGGTTTTTTGTTTTTACAGGTCATTTTGGAATTGTGGTTATAGAAATGGCATCCCTTTTTCTTTGCCATCTTCATCTGGCCAACTTAAATTTTTTCATAATACATAAATAATGATTCTCTCATACAACAATGGCAAGTGATTTGGCACAAAAAACAGATTCAATATAAAAGACGTTAAGATTGCTTATTCTATTTCTGCCCAAACAATTTTTTGTCCTTTTAAGATTATTGGTGATGGTTATTTATGAGGAATGTACTTCCTGCTCCATACAGATTAACAATAGAATGGAATTCTGCACATGGCACACCGAGGGCCATCAGCCAATACAAACACTGTGAGTGTGAATGTGTGTGTGTGTGTGTGTGTGTGTGTTTTCCCTCATCCCTATCTCCCACTGCAGTGTATCCTGACCTATATATTCTCACTGTCTACCATGTTTGGGTACTTCACTGCATCTCGTGAATCTTGCTACTGTGCTAATCTCATCATATATATAAAAAACACCTACATTTGGATTAATGTTAATTCTAATGATTTGACACAACATCACTTAGTTATGAAGCTCTGACAGAAGGACGCTGACTAAATCTGAATCACTTATGCCAAACTTAACAAAATATACACGACCCCTGTCTTTTTTTGCTTTTTTCGTGTCTCACGAATCCTCCCTCGCAGTCGTTTAGTCATCAGATCCTTCTGGTTAACCTTTTTCTCTTTCTTATCAACAATTATCAAGCTTGGAAAACTGCATGCTGAGGTAATCTTCATTATTTTTCAGTCTGACGATTTCAGGTAATAAAATTCAAGTAATAAAGTTTAGCGTCCTGAATTTTATTACCAGAATTTTGTCGACCTGAATTTGTAAGACTGAAAAATAATGAATATTGTATTTTTAACACTTGAAAAAAATAATTAACTGCAATTTAGTAACTTGAATATTTTTGCATTGAATCTTAAATACTTGAATTACATTTTCATTTCAAATATACAACCACAATAAATTGTAGTGGCAAAAACTTCAAACACTGTAAGGATTCTTTTCAATTCAGATCAAATTGCAATGCAAAAAAATTTCAAACATTTTTATTGCAACAAGTTTTTTTTTTTTTCAAGTCATGTAATTCAACCTGCTATTTTGCTTTGAGGAATTTTGGCACTATTATACTTCCATATTCTTCTTTCATCGTCATCCAGATCCACTCCCCGTAATACACGAGCTGTTATTTCAGCAGTAAAAATGTAAACCAATGTCAAAGTTTCATTACATTCTGTCCAGCGGTCGATTTAAGACGCACCCACAGTTTGACGCATACGCATTTGTGGTTTATAATCTGGCAAATAACTGCTCGTAACTTCCCCTTTACTCGATGTTTAGATTTCATTTATGGCTCAGGTTTAATTCAGGCAAATACAGAAGGACTGGCAAAATTTCATTCAAATCTGTCCAGCCAGTTTTGTGTGATGCTGTGACAATGTCTGTTTGGACAGATAAACAGAGACTGAGACTGGTTTCTGGTCCTCCAGTGTATGAAACATAAAGATATCATTGAAATAGTGAGTTTTGACCATTGAACAGACAAAAAAAATATTTATCTATTTATTTAGATTAAGCCTATTTCTTGTCAAATTTTGTAAAAATTGTAAGTAAAAATATATTCTTCTATTGGCAGATGAAGTCGCAAGTTGCAGGAATTTATTTCTTGAAAGAAGATAAATTCTCTGTCAACAGGACAAGAAATCATTTGCCAATAGAATAATATATTTTCATTTACAATTTTAGTAACATTCGACTAGAAAGAAGCTTAACAATCTTGCATTAGGTTTGCTGTAAACAAAAAAAGAAATTATCAGTAGGCTTGGCTAGATTCAAGAATATTCTAAGACGTCGTTTTCTCAGTGTGATTTGAATGATTACTGTCAGAAAATGAATCAAAACCCTCCCGACCAATCAGATTTGAGAATACCACAAAAAAACAGGGAACTAGCTAACTATTAAAGAGCCAGGTTGTATAGGACATGTGTTGCATCTACGGTACAGTATATTCAATCGATGTTGAATGTAAAATTCTGAAATATCGGAGCAGTTTGTTTCTTGACTACGTCATGCACAGGCTTAATTTTTGTTGAAGAATTTGCACAACCAAATCAGCATGAAATAACCGCCAATAACCGTAATATTCACGCACTTACGACTTACCCGGCCATTCATCTGGCTGCTCTTTGAGACGATTTTGAAAAATTGTTCTAGGCCGGGTGGTTTGTTTTGAGTGCAGTACACCTACATCAGTCATCCAATCACGTACGACTGATGTGGTACCCCAAAAAAACCTCATAGGCTCTGAGCTGTGGTTTGTTGCCTAAGGCAGACTGTGTGTGTGTGTTTGGTGCAGATGTAGAGGCGCATGTAATTTCCGTCCTGGATCCAAGTGGCGTCTGGACTGGACTGGTGTACAGGCTGTTCAAACCCTCATGTTCTGTTTGGTCGAGGTGGAAATTGTGGAGTGTTTTGGGAATCAGAGTAAAAATATGCATGCTTGGTACCAATTTATTACTCTTATTTAGTCATGGCCAATGTTTAGCTAAACAACAGTTCTCCTCTGATCCCAGGTTAAATAATAAGCACGGAGGACGAAACCTGTAACGTGCTTCCTCCAAGGCATGTGAAGCAAATCACAACTGTGGCTTAACACATTCTATCCGCTTGCATGAGCTCACAGATGTTCGTGTTTGGCGATTGTCACACCTGCCCAGTGGATCCAAACCCTGGTCCTGGAGGACATGTTTTCCCTGACCTATCACACCCACTTTAATTAASAAAAGGATCTTAATTCACTGAATTGTTAAATTTAAGTGAGTTGAGAATTGGGAAACACTCCGGGATCAGGGTTGGGTACCACTAATCTAACTAACTTGCATTCCCAGGCACAGATGGCTGTTGCAT
>QMIH01001033.1:0-116539 GCA_003987875.1 Clarias batrachus
AAAAGCAATGTCTGACTTTCATTGGTTAACATTCATAGAATTCTTATATATTATTACTTTTGTCAGATTAAAGTTATTTATATCACCATTGTGAGTTTTTCTTTCATTGACTGAAGGGTACCAACAATTTTGTCCACGTGTGTATGTCCCCTTTAAATTGTATGTCCCCCTCTGTCCTTCTGGTGTGCCCGAGTGGCAATGGCGAAGGGTGCCTGGGCCCGCTCATCATTGCTTGCATATATATATATATATATATATATATACACATACACACATATATATAAAAAAAATGCTGCAGTATATTTTCTCCCAAATTGTTCACCATTAATTATTCAATGTCAAATGAAAAAGGTAAAAGACACCCATGTCAATCATGGAAAGTGGAAAGACAATGTGCCATTCTTTCCAGAATGAGACCATGGCCATAGCTGGCTTTATAGCATATCGGGTCCCAATTAATGCAGTGTACTCGGTTGTCTACTTGACTTTTCTTTGTTTTCAATGTTTGCAAAAACTTTTATATAACACCATATGGTAGAGGTCACAGGTCACTTCAGCAATGAGTCAGCTTCCAGTGATTGTATGCAAGCCAAATGAAGATGAAGTGCATTTTAGATATAGTGTTATAAAACTCCTGAATCAGACATAAGCAATTAGTTCATTTTATATATCTTTTGGCACGGTAAGAAGGTTAGATGCTCCACACCTTGTTGACATTTACTTCTGCTGCATTAAAGAATACTCAGCCTCAGAGCGGCCTAATTAGTGAATCATAAAATTCATTAATACAGCTTAAGGATTTACAGTATGTAATAAAAAGGCAAAAGAAAAAAAAAAGCTGAAAAGAATGATGCCACATTCAGCCATAATGACTTTTTTGCCTTGTTTGACTCGTAAAAGTCTTTTTCTTTTACAATTTGAGTAAAGTCAAAAATATTTTGTCACGGTGCTCTTGAATCTGGAATCTTTCACTACAACGTCATGCAGGTTTTTGTTTAAATGAGCTCTTGTTTCCTCACACCATGCACTGTCCCACTGAGAGCAATAGATTATGTTTAGCGTTGTCAAGTTGAAATTTTCTCAGCAGGCTGAATGTCAGCAGTGTAAAGAGTCAGTGGGATATATTAGCCCTGGTGTACTATATCAGTGAGGTTAAAGGGTTTAAATAAACAGTACTTTTTTTTACTATTACAAAACAACGATAGTGCTTCCTATAGTGCATCCTGGTGCCATCATTGGCCTTTGGCACCCATGACCCTGTTGCAGGTTTAGCGTTGTATTTCTTGTTTGTTACCGCCCCTCAAAAGCTTCTGGAGATGCTCCAGCATCATTGAGGAAACAATTATCTAGCATTTAATCAGGACATAGGGATTCCCTATAATAGGATACCCGGTGTTTTTTGACCCTTATAAAACCTTTCCATGACCATGAGATTTAGAAGCTATTTCACTGCATTTCTTAGGTTTAAAGGTGCTTAGGTTGTTGCAGGGTGAAACATGTTACATCCAATAATTATTAAATGAAAGAGTCTTACAGTAAGTACAATATTTACTTATTTAGATCCAAATGTCTCCCTCAGCAGTATGAATAATACTAATGTTATTCTGCTTTGCGTTAGGCCATCATTGACTTCATTTATTACTTACAGTATATTCTCTTTTTCTGTTGCTATTGTCTACCTGTCCAGATTCTATTGGATCCTTATTCCCATGCAATTTTTCTATGTCTTTACTGCAACAATCAATCACTAACTTTGTTTCTCATTTACCATGTGCCACATTTGCCCTTGATTCCTAAGTCATTTCCGCTTTCCATATTGATTAAAACTTGCCCAGGGAGAATGCACTGTCCCTGACTAATGCAGTCTACCCTGAGAATGCAATCTCCCTGACTAATGAGTTGATATCCATATTGTGTCCTTATGCTAAAAAAAGAATAGCTGGTCCAAAAACGTCCTCAAAAGAAACCAGCATATGAGTCATTTGACTCATACCCACCCGTAACCTCTCAGACAGCTGAATGTTTGTCAATAACACAGAAAGCCTTTGGTGGGCATCTGTCCATAAGGCAGAGCTTTCATTATTTTTCCCTGGTCCCTTGAGGAAGCCTGCCATCTGTCCAGACTTTCAGTTATATCCTTGTCAATCCTATTCTCCAGCAAATGTGTATTCTTACAGAACCTATGCTGGGAAAGAGACAAATTCTTCAGAGGATAGAGCGGTACTATCTAGGGTTTATTGTGTTGACCGAACTGGATTGGTCAAAGGGTCTGTGTCTTTGAAAAGAAAAGAAAGGATTGCTCAGTTTTAGTTTCTCACAAATACCAACACTGGTAACAAAGAGATCCTAGAAAAAAAAGAGAACAAAAATCTGAATTTTACAATAAAAACCTTAGTACATGTCTGTCTGAATTCTACAAAAGTTAATAGGACTCTATATACTTATACTGCCTCTATGTACAGTAATTCTAGAGACAAGGGAATGTATAGAACTTCTGCTATGATGTTCATGTTCAGAGAAATTCATTCTAAATTTCTAATTCTAACTACCTAATTCTATAGAAGTCTTGGAATTGTTTGAATTCTTTTAAATAAATTCCAATCCGCTGTTTAGAATTCTCTTTAAACTAAACTGTTATATATATATATATATAAAAAAACAGTGTACAGTTACACAAAAGCGCTTATTGTCCTTGCTGTTCCCCAGTCTTTGTTATTATGATCATAATTTCTCTTTAAAACCTATACTATGCACCATATCATTACAAGCTCTCGCAGGAAGCCATTTGTGGGTTTAGTGTGATCTGCTTACAGATGTGTTTAGATTCATTGGTGGGAAACTTGCATCCACTTCTTCTTTCTTAGAGTAAGTTTTTAATTTATTTATTTTTTATACACACTAACCCTTTCAAAATCGTTTCCAGTTTGCTTGTCATTATAATGTGATTTTGTTGACATTGGATCAGAAGAAATGCACCTTAATTGAGAATTTTAAAAAAGCCTTTGAAAGCATTTCCCTGGAGAACTAGTGGTTAGCATTCCACAATCTCAGTGCCATGACCTGGGATCGATTAACAGTCAGGATACCGGCCTCGGCTCCAGGGGGTTGCATGAGCTAGTGCACTCTAAGTGCTGGTCCCGAGTCTGAATGAATGGGCAAGAGGCAAGGAGAGCATTTAGGTTAGGTTAGAATGTCTAACCTACTGTAACACATCACCTAATCATTCCTCCAGATTTTCTTATAAAACTTGGGTACTACATTTATATGAGATTTCCAGTTATAGTTCTCCAGAATTTCTCATAGACTTTGTTCCTCCTGATTAAGCACTTTGCTGGTAATGAATCAAATCGATTATCTCTAATTAAAATGAATAAATAAATAAATAAATAAATAATATTAAGTTCCTTTCGTTTAACCTACACCTGCTTCATTTATTTCCAACCAATACTGAACTTTTCCGACTGGACTGTTTGGCTGGGTGATTAACTTGGAAGCAAAGACAGGAATTATCTTAGCTAGCAGGGACACTTAATAATTACTCATCAGAGTGTGAGTCAGCATGCATTCCCTAAACCATTTAAAATCCTACAGCACATTATCACAGCAGCTATCATCATCCATCTTTAAGGAACGAAATGGGGATTTCTGTGTATAATGTAATATTTGTGCGGAGCTCAGAACTGTTGCACAAAGTGCTTCCCAGCTCATTAATCCACATAGTTGAATGTCTTAACTGGTATTAAATGCAATAGATTTCTTTATTTATTTATTTGCATTCCCAAAGGAGTGGCTGCATTAGGCTAATGATGTCCAACTGCTCACTAGGAGAGACCGAACTGGAAACAGATAGTAACATGGCACACTTGGCAAATTTTTCTACAGTTAATTTAATAGAAATACTTAGAAAAGCTTTACTGGGATGCTGACAACAGTCCTGTTCTCACCTTCCACACTTCTCACAGTGGTTTCTACGGCAACAGCGGCACATGCTCCTTGTTTTGTTTTTAGTCTCTTTTGTATTCTTATCCTCAGCAGGGTATTGTTTTATTAATTCAGGACATTAATATCTGTTGAAAAATGAGAGCCTACCTCCAACACCAAGGGTTGTGAATTGTCAGACTGTGACCAGGGTGCAGACCCAGGATGGAATTAGAGCAAATTGAATACATGAAAGAATCTTGGATGAGAACAGATCAACAATTTGGGAATTATCGTGCTTGTTTCTAAACATGAGCCAATGCAGCTTTATTTAGAAAAATCTCTGGTGTGGATTATCCAATTACATTCATTTGTTTACATTTTATTTAATTAAGTCAGCTCAGACTAGCATGGCTAGCGGCTCAGCTTTAAAGATACTGTAGTATCTTTAGTACGTATTTTGCATTTTGCAGACTTTTGGTTTTTATGGATGGATTTTTAGCAAGGCTACTATTTTTTAACCTTCAAGCTGACATTGGAAACGGAATGTTTAAAGATGAATGAATGGAGGTGTGTGTGTGTGTGTGTGTGTGTGTGTGTGTGTGTGTGTGTGTGCTTATTTTTTTTGAATCACATTTGAAACATGTGTCTCATCTGAAGACTAGAATCCATGGCACTAGTCCAAAGCAGGAACATGAAACACCACTACAAGACAAAACATTTTCTAATTGTCTTATTTATGACCATGTCACCTTTTATTAATGATAAATGCCAACCAGGACCTATGCACGAAAGCAAATTTAAATAACTGGCCCTGTAAAAAATCATAGTTTCAGAGGTGTTCAAGTTAACCTGAGACTACCCACTCACACTAGTCGTTCCCTTGAACATTCAATGTGTGGAAGACCTGATCCTTGAAATTGACTGAAAATATGTCACCAGCTGGAAGAAGAGACACATCTGTGTGTGGAAACTGTACACACACAATATTTCTCTAACACCACTTGCACATTACGGGAACTCTGCTGGGAATTATTGCCACATCCACATCTCACTCTATTAAAGGAGTTTTATCCAGCATTTTAGGCATGTATAACTTGGATACGCTTGGACAACTGTATTAGTGTAGCAGGGGATAATATAGAGAAATAAAATGTTTTACTCCCATAATTGTGTTCTGTTATTCTGCCCAATCCTAAGTGTGACTTGTGCACCCCTGGTGTTTAACCAAGTGATAAATATTAAATACCAAAACTTTGGGTTCACTTTTAAGCCGGTTTCCTTTACAGGTTTCATATTCCTGTCATCTCAGGGAGCTCATTAGGGATAAAATGTATTTAATTCAATTTGGCATAATCACTGCAAGATGTCAGAAGTAAAGAGTAAAGAGTCAGAGGTAAAGCTGCAACTTTAAGTCTTGCACCAAAGGAAAATCAGGATGGAGTACATAGCATTTTATGGTTTCTCTCTGAGAAAACAGAGGAAACACGAATGCTAAGAATAAATGTACACAAATGTCTATTGCTTTTGACCATCATAGATTACCATTCTGGAGCATACATGCTCCTGTACAGCCATGCCATTTAAAATGTAAAATTTATCTTGCCCTTTTTTCACTTTCTTACAAGGATTCCATTCCCATCTTGGGTCTACCACAGGCTACAGACATGCAGAGTAGGCATGAATGAATAGTCATACATAGTCATACATGTGTTACCTGCCATTGACCGGCACCCTATCCAGGGTAAATTTCTTCATCTACTTTGTACAGTATTTTCCATGTTAGATTCCTAAAGCGATTAAACCAGTTAATCTCTGTCCAGTAACAAAGATGGCAAAAGTATACAAAATCAAGGTAAAAGTACACTGTAAAACCTCCAACTAGATAAATGTGGAATGAATTAATATTGTATTGTTGGCTCAACGTTTTACAGTGGTATTTGTTGGGACAACAGGTTACATTGTGTTCTTCTAAATTTTGGAGTCACAGTCTGAATAAACTTCAAAATCAAATTGAGCCAGCAATTTACGTTCCCTGAGTTGCAATCATGTGATTTATAATCTTTGTCTTTACAAGACTTCTTGTTCTCAATAACCAGAGCTCGGTGCTGAGGAGGATTGGGTCAGAGGGGTGACGGCTGGCCTTTTGGGTCTACTAAAGGAGCGTGAACAAGCCGTTAAAGTTGTAGTAGTCCTTGAGGGCCTGGGTGACTATGCAGCAGCTTTAGAACAATAAATTCCAAAAGAACTGGATGGACACCTATGAAACTATTTCAACGATTTCTTTTGGAGTTGGAGAGACACACTCTCCTCAGATTTACATGTTGAGAAATAAACTCTTGTTGCCTTAGACTCTTTGTATCTGACACACTGGGGGGGAAAAGTCTACAAAAAGTCAAATCTTTGCTAGTTTTTAAAAATGGTTATTAAAAAATCTGTAAGATACTGAAAAGCAGCTGGTGATATCCAGCTATTGCTAAATAGAATCTCGGTTTCCCTGTTTTATGCAGATAACTGTTTGAACTTTGATTAGTTTTGGAAAAAGAAAGTTTTTTTTAAAAGTAATGTTTGTGTGTTTTAATGCTTGGGGTATTGTTAGGCCAACTTGTTTTTTCATAGGTAAACGATCACTTAAACCAGCATCATCAATGGTCTACAATAGGAGACGACGTTCTTTTTCTTTGAGTAGATGAAATGTTGGGCTAAAATCAACCCTAGAGAAAAATAATTAATTGAGCGCACAACCAACACTGCTTGAGCTAACTTACTGTACATATTTGAATTACAAGTTGAGTCAACTTAAGATTTTGAACTGGTTACACATTGTGTGAACTAAACAGCAATGTGAAATATTTTGTTTGGCCAACAAATTTCTATAAAAGTTGAGTAAACGTAAAGCTGTGCAACTTGTTACTTAACTTTTTTTTTTTTACTTTAAGGCAGCTTTTTCCCCCAGCGTACTTGCCTAAAAATGTAGTCCACTACAAGTAGACTCTTTTTTAATTCAAGAATAATTACTAAACCAATGCTCTAAAATGTACCTTAAGTACAAAAATAGAAGAACTCCAAAACGAAGCAAAACACTTCTGGATATCTATTTGACCAAGCAAAAGTTCTAAACAGTATTTCAAACAAGTGTGAACACAATTGAAACTGATACTGTTGAAAATTTTATTGGGCAAGTCTAGTAGACTTGTTTTTTTTCTGGAACATAATAATGAATGAATAAATATACAGGTCATCGGCTATGTTCAGATGTTTTACAGGCCCTCAATAGAAACTTCTACTGCCAGATTTTATAACATCTGAGAAAGGACGTATGGCGAAAGAGACTAGATCTGTGGAGAATGAATCTGAAAACTTTGTGATACCCCCTCGTGAATTAGCTGGTTCGGTAGATAACTTCTAATCTTACCTTAATAAATGCACCGATTTGGGACACATTAAGTGCTGATCAATGCAGGGCTCAGTCAGAGTAAAACTTCTAGATCCAGCTTTTGGGATCCTTTGCACTGTTAAACATGAATCACGTTGGTGCCTATCCAGTCTGCACGTTCAGAAAGACCTGCTAGTCATTTCTGTTTACTAGAATTCATGTAATTGTTTTGTTCCTGGCCCGTCCACATGGGGTGTAGCTCAGTTATGATATGATGTGAGCGAGGTGTTAATTCTTAATTTATGTTTAGATTAGAAAAGCTTAGAAGATCATCATCTGAGAAATAATGAAACCCTTCTTAAAATGTAGCAAGTAAAAGTACAGGTTTCTAATCAAACAATGTAGAAGAGTAGACGTTAACAGTATGGCACATATTCAAGTAAAGTATAGACGCCGGTAAACTAGGAAGTTGGTTGGGCCCCATTTTTATTTTATGTACAGTATATTATATAAAAAATATGGTTGATTAGACTGGCATCTGGGTAGTTTTTTTCTTTAAGCTCTGCTTTGTCTGCTACAGGGATTTGTTTTTCTGTTAAGACATGATGATTTAGCAGAGCACACAGCTTCGACTGTTCCAGCTGCCTGTAAATTGGGAAAAATCTGCTGCTCATTTTCTTTCTTTACATTAGTCATTCTGTTTGTTTATCGTACAAGGTTAAGACTGGTCATATTTTTTTCTCTTTTAGACTTTCGCATGATGGATTAATTTTTTACATGTGGTACAATGGAATTTTCTTTTTGTTGTATGAAATAACATTTTACTTAAACATTTTTCTTCTTAACCATATAGGGTTGTTTTAGAGTCCAAAAGGTTATATCCACATGGTGCACAAATCTGGTTGGAGATAAAGAGTTCCTGCTTACTGCTGAGGATGGCCACATATGGTCTGCTTAAGGACACATGTGCCTGCTGAGTATGGCTGCACTTAAAAACCATTAACACAAATAGTTTTGCTATGGTGACTTATGACTGAAGTCACTTTTAATCGTTTTAGGACTGAATTTGCTGTGAACAGTGTTTGACCTCAAGTCTGCATCAGTGAACAGTTGGTAAGTAAGTCAGCAAGTGGACTTAAGGTTAACTGAAATGCATTTCCTGTAGCACATTTGACCCCATAGAACACCATTATAAGCTCTAGTTATTTATGATTACAGTATCTGGTATCACCATAGATTGTATTCAAAGAACTGGACAAAGCCTCTGGTTTTCTGAACCCATAGGTTTTCTGAAGCTCAAATATGAGACCTCTAGACGACGCCTTTTTTGTCAGGAGCTGGGATAGACTCACTTTGGGAGCCTAGTGGACATTCTGGGAACTGCAGTTCTTGCACTTCTGTGTTGGACTCCATTTTCAGACCCTGTAGCCAAATATAATCATGACTCCTTTACCACCTTTATTCCTGCTATAAATATTGAAAGTATCACAAACAAAAAGTGAAAGCTATGGTCAAATCATCTATGGCATTTTAAACCTCAGAGCGAAACACAATCGCTATAATTTATGTTTGATTTTGTTACATTTTTCTCTCATTAAACTCTTTCAGCATAGCAGACGGCCGTTAACTTCTCGTGGGAATAACCACAATGAAGGACTGACCAACAAATTACTGTGGTCAGTCATAATGGTCAGTCATTACTTTCTAGGTCTAATGGACAGACCTAGAAAGCATGATTTATAAGGCAAATCTATGTAAATTTAACAAAGAAATAAAAGCACAGCATATAGACCAATGAATAAAAATACAACATACAGGCTAATAAATAAAGAAACGTATGTTCTTATTTGCTGTTATGTGTTAACGGGAAGGCTTCAGACATCAAACTGTAGTATTTGGATACTGTGCATTAGGAACTGCCAGATAGAACGAAACTTATCATTACTTTTACTGTATAGCGTTGTACATTTTAACACTACCGGAATATGGGAATGATGTTGCAATAATGTAGAACTCTCACAATGAGCATATTATTATTAGTAGTAGTAGTAGTAATAGTAGTACTGTAGAAGTAGTAATAGTATTTTGATCATAGAAACAACCATAAAAACAAATCGTGTGTACTATATATGTGCCATTTCTTTGCCCATATGAGCCCCCTCAGTCATCTTTGTATATTGGCTAAAATGGCTTTAAATTCTGTTCAAACATAAAATAATAATAAAAAAAAAATCTAAAATGTTCTTAGCTTGCAGGGCTACCTAGAAAAGATGAACCATATCAGATTTGTTTGTTGTTCATTGACAGCAGTAGAAGCAGATGAACCACTCATTGTACTTGACTGATTAAATTATCTGCTGAAGTCTACAACAAGACATGCTTAACAGGGTGGTGAGGGCGCACATGCTGCAGTGATTATTTTGGCGAAACACAACAGAGTCTGGCTTATGTAAATAAAGACATGAATAATCCACCCTGAACGACTTGCATATTAATTTAGAATTAATCTTCACTGGCATTCAAGGTTTATTTTGTGATGAAGTTGGCTTTATTTAGTTCTGACCTTTTACATTTGAGAAACTGTATTCTATTTTACATTGGAATTTTAAGCCTTAAAATGAAAAAATAATAATATTAGATTTTTCAATAATATAACACCGACCATTACTGGAAGTTCATAATACTTCTAGCCATATCCCTGTCAGATTCCAGTCCTTGAAAGTGAAAGCTCTTTCTCTATGGCATTTTAAACCTCAGAGCGAAACACAATCGCTATAATTTACGTTTGAGTTTGTTACTTTTTTCTCCCATTAAACTCTGTTGTAATGATGCTTGCAAGTCACCATGTGATTTCAGCATAGCAGACGGCCATTACCGTCTCATGGGAATAACCACGATGCAGGACTGACCAACAAATTACTGTAGCTCTAGCACCACTAAACGCTGCATAAATATTTCAATGTAAACATATTCACAGGGTAACAACAGGACAGGTTTTCGATACAGAGATCTCTTGTGGACAAAGTATATGAATACAAAGTTTGCTGATGTGATGGAATAACGATTAAAAAAAAAACTAATTAAACTAGTGACATTACTCAGTGACTTTTACTTATTTAGGACATACAATTCTGACCTTTCGATACATCAAACAATGATGCTCCAGGCTTTGAAATGGACTCCTGCCCTACTTGCAAGCTTACCAAAGATCAAGTGGAGCTGTCAGTGTGATATGGAGTCTGCCTTACTCTACCTGAGGCTATTTCTACCCCAAGACAACCATTTAATGCTGGAAATCGACCATGCTATGGGCCAGGAAGAGGAAAACAAAACACTGATTTGATCTTTTAAGGCTGACAAAATGGATTCCATAACCACATGTCAGTCCAGAATAAAAAGTGAAGTGTGAGATTGGATATTATTGACATAAGAAGTATAAAGCTTTGAATGAGGAACAAGGAATAAGATTTCCACTTAAAACAGAGAAAAGATCATGAATCACACACTCCTACAGTATACACTATTTGCCAAAAGGAAAAAAAAAAAACAATGGTGTCACGTTTGTTGAAACTTAATTCCCTGTAAATTGTCACTAGATAGTGGTACATTAGGCAAGCAATAAAATACAGACATCACTCACTCACTCACTCACCGTCTGTACCACTTTATTCTGTGTACAGGGGCCTGAAGCTTATTCCAGGAGACTTAGGAGCAATTTGGCGAACGGAAATTATACTAACCTGCACGTCTGTGAAAGAAATGTTTGTAATTTTTGTAACTATTTCAATTTTAGAAGACTTTTACATTTACTCCACTACGTTTACAATAAAATACTGAACTTTCTACTCCACTGCTTTATTCTACTGTTCTGTCAATTTGTCATTCCACGCATTCTTTAAAAATATGAATAGGAATAATAATTTTAAAAAAAAAACAACAACAACACAGATCAGGGTATAGTGTTGGATTTAATTTTGGCTAATTTGATTTGACCTGCTAGTTTTATCTACTTAGCGAACACAGAATGGTACAATTAGAAGATCAGTGCAACAGCTCAGTGTCAGATGCCCTGGCCTGATCTTTAAGGTTTTCATTGTTTCCTGATGTCCTATGTTTACATGTCTGTTCGAGCACATGGTGTTTGTTTTGTTTTTGTCTCTGTGATGTCACGATAATCCCTCCCACTTGCTCTCTATTCTATTAAGATGATTTTACTCACCTGTCCCCCTATTTTTCGTTGTACCTGTAATTACTTGCTCTATTTATTCCCTCTTGTCTGTTGTCCTGTGTCTGATCATTGTTCCATGTTTCCAGCCGTTTGCCTGTTTTCGTGTCCTGTCTAGTCCCGTGTATGAAGTTTCTTATTTTGGCTCCAAGCCAGTTTCCTTTGGTTTTGGTTTTTCACCTTTTCCCCCTCTCTCTGTGTTTTTCTCTGTTTGAATCCAGGCCGGGTTCCGCTCCTTCTTAACTTGCGCTGCCCTGCAGTCTCGAGGCCGGCTTGCTCTCGCTCTTCATCACGGCCGTGCAGTTCAGTGGACTTTGGCCCTATCAAAACTACAGCCACGTCTCCCAGTCAAGGCTTTTTTCCTCTTCGGAGTGGTTTTTGTTTTTTGGGACGTTAGCACCCCTGTTTTGGCTTTAGGAGAACAGTTCAGTTTGTTTCTGTTTTTTTGTCTTTTGGCCTGAATCCAGGCATAACTGGTATAAATAAAGACCTTGAAGGAGACCTGCATTTGCATCTGTTCCGACTCCCTGACACTCAGCACCTGCAAACCTGATAGAAAAAAAGTTTTCACTCTAAATTTCTACATCAATAATAATTGCAGCATCGCTGTAAACTTGCAGAATCCTGTCAAACGTCTCTGTGGCAGATTTGCCCAGTTTCATGCAGAATTTCACATTCGCTCTTTGTTCCAACTTGCTGTTTATGATGTATTAGCAGACAAGGACAGAATAGCACCAGTTGCACAGCTCCTTAAGCACACAGGATGATGTATTTTGGCACACTGACTTATGAAGGCCGGTTCTCCCTGTGACTGTTGGCATGTAACAAAAACAAGATTCAAAACCTTTTTAATACCGCTTTGTACCATACTCTTATATTATGAAATAGTAACCATTCAATGTTAATACTTGGACTTTAGAAAATAAAATCTATTTGGACAGAAGGATTGGAGTTCTGTTTTAACCAACTGAGATTACTTAGCTAAATTACAAATTAAGCTTCCATTGTGTTGAGATTGTAACCTCTGCTAAACTATCAAACAATCCAGTGTCTCAGTAAATTCAGTTTCACACATTGATTTATATTTATCAAAGAGCGCGAATCTGATATCTGGGATGTTTTTTTTCTAGAGAAACCATTGCAGTCATCTGCAGAGATGATAAGTTTTAAATAAATGTAAACTTTGCCTGTTCTTCACAACCACATAGATCTCTTTAATATTTAAATTACTTACCTGCAAGCTAATGGCTCATTATAATGCTTCAGTGTCAGACTAATTAATGACCTCATATTAACAAAATGTCTGCCCCAAGTGACATAGGAACTTTCTCAGTGACGAGAGCCTAATCACCAAAATGATAACATAATATTAAAGGAATAATAAATCACAGTTAATTTTGATAATAAAAGTACATTTGAAAGCAAGTAATTTTTCATTTTACTCAAGTGCAAATGTAAAATCAAGACCTACAGTAGAGATTCTTTACTTTTACTCAAGTACAATTTGGCAACAATCAATATTATATAATTATATAATTATATTAGTATTAAAGAATTTGTAATTTTATCAATTCATAGATAGAATTAAGGCATTTGTAACATCCATGAGACAATGTTGTTCCGGTCATCACTTATGCAATAGCAATAATACATCACTGCTCACTCACTGCTTTTTTAGAGAAAAGAAAAAAAAAAGTCATGTAACAGAAAGCATAAATCCTTTGTTATGAGGACTTTCTTGAAACAGCTGCTTCCATAGAAGAAATTTTAAAAAGAAATTCACTTTTTTTAAAAAAAATCTCCTAACAGACGAACAACAATCATGCTTAGTTTTTAAAAAAAATGGCGCTGACGCTACTGTGACAGGTGGTAGCGGAGGTCTGAGCACATGCAGCAGTCAGAGTCAGAGGATTGGTGAGCTGAAGAACCTCGAGACCACAAAACTCGTAGAAGCGACTTAGAATGAGTGCGTACATGCCAAAGTCCATAAGGACGTGATCGAAACAATGGAATGCACAAACACAATAGAACAAAACACAGGTGAGACTAAACAGACACAGCTGCAAACGACGGTATGAGGCATGGGTAATACAGAGCTGGAGCAGATCCTGAAGTAAACAGCAGTGTCATGGGACGTAAGCAGTATCAAATGTGTAAGTCACAGTGGTCTGGGTTTTTCCCTAAACAATTAAAACGTCACAAGAATCCTGAATTACTGCACAGTTCAAGGGTAGTTATATTTTAGAAATGTCCTAGAGAGAAAATTAGCTATATGTTGTACATGTCTCATCAAAGCTAGAAACATAACTGGCATAGACATACTAAACATACTACAGTATAATCATTAATAAAGTGCTCGTTTTGTAGTCTATCTGGATATCGTTACAGCAATCCTGGCCCGAGGTTAAAGGTTAAAATTTAATAGTTTTACCCTGTTTGACATGGCAACGTTAATAGCCGGTGAGTGTATGATGTTTAACGTCACAGAGTTCAGATGTCACGATGTCAGATCTAAATATGCAAACAAAATGTCAGTGACTCCGTCTAGCTACCACACTTTTCCCTTCCCAAAAGTCAGACAGTGCCATTTCTCAGACAAGGCTGCTGTGTATTCTGATTGACTTTGGGGCTGTTCATGTGTCATAGTGCTAAATTTTGTTTAGGTACTGGAGGATACCTAATGACATTTCATGAATGTTCCTTCTACTGTGTTTAAATAGTTTTGTCTCAATTTCTTAAAAGGCACAGGTTGGCAGTTCATCATCTTATTGTATACTTGCAGTTCAGGGAGAAGAAGAACCTTGCTCAAGGGCTCAACAGTGACAAAGGAGGTCGAACCAGGACCCTCCGATCAGAAGTCCACCACCTTAACCATCGGGCTATCCTTGCTCCCTTTGGCTACATACAGTAGTAATTGTAAGCATGTAAAACTACTTTCATAGTATTAATTACACTACCTACAGTAGGTCACTGTGATCATTAACACCCAGCAGCATCCTCATCCCTACAACAACCAAGCTTATATTCAGTACAACTGCTTGAGGATGTTATTTCTTCATTCTCCTCCTTACCTAGAGAGAAAAGTGACAGAGCATTTTTCCAGAGCAATCCAGCAGGACTACACCGACAGTATGGTTGTAAGCAAGTGTCTTTATGTGCATGAAGCCAATCAGCCCTTACTGTGTCGAGCTGGAAGACAAAACTAATGAGGCAAAAAAAAAAAAAAAAAACAAGTGAGATCATGCATGAGAAAAGAAAGAAGGCATTGCAATACAAACACCTCAATTAAAAAAAAAAAAAAAAAAAAAAACACACAGCCATCTCAGCTTCTGGCTGCTTCAGCAATTTTCCATCCTGTGAACCTGCCAAATTGCTGATGAAAAATGCAGCTAAATTCAATTATTCTTCCGTTGACATAAAGGAGTGCTGAAAACATGTGGCTGTGTTTATTTCCATAAATGCAGGAGCTAAAACCTGATAGCTAGACAAATGTTAGCATGAGGGATGATTAGTATTTATGCCCTGGCCTGACAGTGTATGACTTTAAATAAATTTGATAGGCAGAACGTAGCAACTGATACTGTATGTTACCCAAAAACAACCAAGTGTGTGAACAGTGTGTCCGATTCAAGATGTACAGTTTTTCCTCATACCCAGTGATCTAGTCTGACTCTGAGCAGGATAAAATACTTAGAAGGTGAATAAGGATAAAAGTAAATATATAGTAAGTACGTATAAAGCTTTTTATTTTAAAACACATCTACAATATTTATGAATCCGTCACTACTACAGAATGCTGAATGAAGTCTGTGGAGATGACAGATCAGGCCGGTGATTAGTATTGCACTAGTGATGCTGCATGATGAGTGGTCGGAACAAATGAGACGGGAAATGAGTTTGCTGCACTGGGGTTGTTACACAAACAATTTTTAAATGGTATATTTAAACTTGGCACAGTAAATGTTTTGTTACTAGTTCTTTAATTTAATATGAAATGAGGGGGTGACTTTTACACAGTATTGGTATCCCCGACTTACGAACGAGTTCCAATCCAGGAGCAGGTTCGTAAGTCAGATTCGTTCTCAAGTCAGACAAAGTGAGTCTTATTAGCCTTTGACATGAGTATATAATGTAAAGCATACCAATCTCTGTCCCCTTTACCCACACTCCCATCATGCGGCCAAAAAAACAGAGCTGCGCCTAAGGAAATAAATCTCACACACTGAGACTTTTGGAATGTGAACGCTGTTTTGTTTACCATTAGGACAGCTTTACGGGACAGCCAGTTTTTGTCACCAAGCTCCCAAACTGATTCACTGAAACCCACATACTGTACACACATACAATATACCGGACATTTTATACCTTCACTTTCATGCAGAAAATATTGTATATGCTTGTAAATATTGGTTTCTGGTGCACTGCAGTGTCTATTTTTTGTACAATGCACTTGAGCTACTCCATGCCCGAACCGAAAGTTGAGCTGTGGGCAGTTTGTATCTGCAGAAATTTGTAACTCGAATGTTCGTAAGTCAGGAACTACCTGTACTGTACATGTGTGGTCCTTTTACTCGTCTAATGTTGCTGTTTTTTCGCTCAAAAATTATGATTAATTAATTCACTTCCTAACATCACTTCCTTATGATGATTACAAAAAAAAATGTGTTAGATATGATAGTTCATTGTAGGCCTTTATGTTTACTCTTTTCTTTTGTACTCTTAAAACTTTAGGCTTAAAAACGGAAGTGATTTTTCTAATATGTGTAGGTAACTGACAATCGAGTATGTAGTGATGTTCATACAATCCGAATCCTCGAAAAGTTGGGAGTTTTTTTATATTTTAATAAAAGACTTTCAAATCACATGAGCCAATATTTGATTCATATTTAATACATGTTATTAATAGAACATACAGAACATAAGGAATGTTTGAAATGATAAATTTTACAATTTTACGCAGACTAGCTCATTCCAAATTTGATGCCTGTTACACGTCTCAAAAAAGTTATTTTAACATGGTGTAGCATTTCCTCTTCTTTTCAAAACAGTTTGAAGATGTCTGGGCATTGAGGTTATAAGTGTCTGGAGTTTTGGTGTTGCAATTTGGTCCCACTTTTTCCTGACATGCAGGTTTTGAGCTGCTGAAGTGTTCGTGGTCATCTTTGACAATTTTCAAAATGTTCTGTATATGTGAAAGATCTGGAATGCAGGCAGGTCAATTCAGCACCCGGACTCTTCTACTACGAAGCCATGCTGTTGTCATAGCTGCAGTGTGTGGTTTTGCTGAAATAGATGTTGTCGAAAACCTTTATATTTATATATTTTTCAGCATTCATAGTGCCTTCCAAAACATGCAGGCTATCCATACTGTATGCACTTATACACCCCACATACCTTCAGAGATGCTGGCTTTTGAATTGAATGCTGAGAATTCAAAAGCCAACATGGAAGGTTTCCCTCCTCTTTAGCCCGGAGGACACGGCATCTGTGATTTCTAACAAGAATGTCAAATTTGGACTAGTCTTCCCATAAAACACTTTTCCACTTTGAAACAGTCCATTTTAATTGAGCCTTAGCCCACAGGACATGACGGTGCTTCTGGACCATGTTCACATATGGCTTCCTTTTTGCATGATAAAGCTTTAGTTGGCATATGCATATGGAATGGCAGATTGTGTTTACAGACAGTGGTTTCTGGAAGTATTCCTGGGCCCATTTATTGATGTCAACGACACTTGAGTGATGTAGTGTCGTCTGAGGGCCCGAAGGCCATGGGTATCCAACAAAAGGTCTTGTCCCTTACGCACAGAGATTTCTTTTCAGTTTCTTTTGAATCTTTTGATGTTATGCACTGGAGATGATGAGATTTGCAATCTTGAAATCTTTCACAGATTTGAAAGTTGTTATTAATATATGTTATTAATATTTCTTGCTTTTTCAGCCCTTTGTTGCCCCCATCCCAACTTTTTTGAGACCTGTAGAAGGCATGCAATTAGAAATTTAGTGGATTAAAGTGTCACATTTCTCAGTTTAAATAATTATATTCTCTAAGTTCAATTTTGAATAAAAAGTTGGCTCATGTGATTTGAAAGTCTTTTAGTTTTCATTCTATTCAAATTTTTTAAAATGTCCCAACTTTTCCAGAATTCGGCTTGTATTAATGAACAGTCTCAAACTGCGTTAAGTGAAGGTGCCGCATCAGTTTCAAGCAGGAAAATCACTTCAAGGCAAGGGCACTGGCCAAAAGCTTACTAATCTGAAATGAGCACAGAGCTTACTTAGAGCTGAAGACTCCTATACTTAATTAAAGAAGAAGCAAATTATTTGAGAGATTACTAACAGCAGAATACTCCAATGTTAAACTGTAGAGCTTATATGCACAATGTGTAGAAGTTGTTGGGGCTGCTAGTGTTATGTATAGAACATAAAGCCAAGAACAAATTTAAAAACTGATCACTCTCTCATTTTCTACACCGCATATCTGGTACAGGGTTGCAGGAGGCCCGGAGCCTATCGAAGGGAACTTGGGGCACTAGGCAGGACATATTCAGGACCAATCTATCTAATGGCACAGAAGTACACACCCTCACACAGTATGTGGAATTTGGAAATGCTAATTCGCCTCATCTGCATTTCATTGGACTGTAAGAGGAAACCCACCAAACACGAGAAAAGCCCCCCCCCACCCCCCCACACACACACAAACAGACCCATGGCAGAAATTGAACCCTGTAGGTGCAAGGCCGCAGTGCTAATCACTCAACCACCGTGCTGTAAAAGAGAATAATGCATAACCAATCTGAACGTGAATATTCAAACTACTCAAGCAAATTGCTATTTTCTTTCCTTCCTTCCTTTTTTTTTTTTTTTGCAATGTTGCCACCTAATTAAGCAGCAATTGTTTCACATTATCATAGGTTAATTACCAAGCAAAAAATAAATAAGCCATGTAAGGATTCCAGCCAGCACTGGTTCACTTCCATGGCATAAAAGGGAATGAAATGACTGTTTATGTCCTACGCAAATAATTGCCTTCTACAACATGACATGATTATGAGTTCATGAGAATTTGAGCAAGTAATATGATTTTGCCAACCCATTGCTTATGGAGACTGCAGTATGAATTTCATTTTAAATTGGTATTAAAAAAATGAAGGAAAGGACATGGTAACAGATTAGGAATTTAAAATATAAATTAGAAAATTGGGTACATGAAACTTTGCAGAAACTCAAGTAATGGAATTTGGGAAAGGGAAATTGAATTTAAATTGATCAAGAAAAACTTTCATTATTATTATTATTATTATTATTATTATTTTAAGTTTCCAAGGTTCATGATTCGTTTATTTTATGGTTAAAATAGATTTTCTGGATTTATATGATCTGATAGAACCATGTAGGTTATATTTTACTGTAATGTCCAAACACAAGAATATACAATATTACTGAGCGAGTAATCTAAGTGGTTATAATAGAGCATAACAGTGTTCGGATATTTAACTTTATGTATCAACAGATGTGCTAACAATTGTCGGTCACCTGCACGGATAAAAATAGGTCAGTACAGTTTATTTTCTTCACTATTTGGCTACATATAGGTAAGCATTTAAAACTAACTTCACCCCTGTTAACACTATCAGAAAAATATGTGGATATTTTTACCTGGATATTTAACCATATAGGTCATACTTTACTATAAAGTACAGGATTAATACTTAAATAATGCTTGCATATTTTAAAAAAAATACATAAAAATTGGATATTACTGCTCTGTTGATTTACTAAAGAAGACAGCATAATGCCTTCCAGTTGTTACTGCACTGAATGCTTTGGAACCTCATTTACTATTGAAGGGCTTTATAACGTTTATTTCCCCATTGGACTTTTGGAATCTATTGGACTTTTTTTCTTTAGTTTTATCTCCTTCTGTGCTTCTCCAACACACAATGTGTTGTTAGACATAAATGATATGTAGCAACTGCCATTATAATTCTTTTAAATCAGTTGTTACCATAGAGATAATGACCTATTATTAAGAGTGCATTAATACAAACCTTGCAGCCGGCATTCCTGTCAGAGCTGTGCAGAATGAAGAATTTAATAGTGCTTTAGTAGAATGTTTAATTAACACATGCACTAATGCTTAGCACATCAGGTAAAATGAAGCCAAAACATAAACGGCCTCTGAGGCACGTAAAAACTATGGCTATGGCCAAGTACAATACATGGATACAAGGTAACAACTCCAGTTAATGTTCACATCAAACATCAAAGGGTTAAGTGCCAGGTTGGATCGTTTGGAGTGTTTCAAACCTGCTGATTTCCTAGAACGTTCACACACACACACACAAGAGTTCCTAGAGATTAAATAAAACATGTCGTGGGAGGCAAAGATCTGTGCAGAAATACCCTGTCGATTAGAGAAGTCGTTGAAGAATGGTCAAAACAGATTCCACATGACAAGAAGGCTACAGTAGCTGAAATAATTACATTTTACGTCTACGAAGAGCACAAAAGCATCTCAGAAGGTGCGTCAGTCCAAGCCTTGAGAAGAATGAGCTACCACATGAGGTTCCACTCATGCCAAGAAAAGGACTCTGTGTTGAACAGAACATGATAATGACTGTTCCATCAGTTTTTAAAGTGTAAGCTAAGGTTGTGCTATACTGTGTGTTTCATACAACAAAGTTTTAGACTATGCAAAATCCACCATATAATTAATTATACACTAAATCCTCTGTTGGTGTTTTGTCCTAAATTGCTTCACTTCACTTCAAACAGTATTTACAAACAAGCACCTTGATTAATATAAATGAACGCCATTTACATAAAGGTCATGTTATTCATTATCATGATGTGTTAACAAGATGTAAATACTTATGGATGTATTTGGAAAACAGGTTTATTTTTTTAACCCTTCAAAATGTTAGTGTTTGCATGAAAAAAAAAGAGATAAATTTAATGCTTTTTGGATTGCATAAGTACAAAATATATAGGATGCGGGCACATGAAAGTCATTTTTTGTTTGGAAATGTGCATGACTTGCGGCATTTGCACGTATCCTGAGGAGTATTGCTGAATATTAATTATTGCAAAGTGAAGACTTGAAAATCTGCTTCTTCTGAGACACGACACGGCTGACTAAATCTTTTCAAAATTATGCTCACTTTATGCAGTGGATGATGTAGCACAGTCAGAGGAACCCTTCTGCTGGTGTTGCTATGATTGATGTGAGAGTGCAGGTATACCAGCCCTCCTTCCAGCGAGAATAGGATCAATCGCACTCCAGCATCACCTGGGAATCAACCTCACAATCTCTGGAAATTAGCATTTATAGTTCCTTGTTACTCTGGTTTTATTCAAAAGCTTTTTGCATATGAACACGTTTGATTTCAACACATTGTTTTTTTTGTGTGTGTGTATGTGTGTGTGTGTGTGTGTGTGTGTGTGTGTGTGTGTGTGGGTGTGTGGTTGGGTAGCGGGGAGGTATGGCAACTGCTTTGCTTATTTATTTATTTTTTTTATCATTGTTTTAAAGTACATTTTAAACCAACAATTAAACTATCCTAATATTAACAACAACCAAAAAAAAGGATGACATCCTTAAACCAAACTGAAAAAAAAAATCAGTCACAGTGAACTAAACTTTAGGACAGCAGCATAATCAAGAGAAGCAAGACAAAGAACAAAGTCAAACACAAGCTATACATAGACAGGCCAATTAAGCTCAACAGGGTGCAGGTGAATATAATCAGGACCACACAGTACGAGTGGGGTGAATTGAATGATGGGAAATTGAGTCTGAAATAAAATGCCAACATAAGAGTTTTATTAAACCAAATGTCAATAACACCAACCAGGTACAGGAAGAAACATGACATTAATGACCTAATGCCAGTGATATTAAGTGACCAAGAACAATAAAGGTCATCACTTACTCACTCATCGTCTGTACCACTTAATCCTGTACAGATGGTCGCTTGGGGGAGGGGTCGTCCGGCGCCTCTTCCAGGAGACTTAGGGCACAACACGGGGCACACACATCCTCATTCACACACTATGGGCAATCCGGCATGCCAATCGGTCTAAGCTGCCTGTCTCTGGACTGTGGGAGGAAACCGGAGCACCTGGAGGAAACTCACCAAGGATGGGGAGAACATGCAAACGCCATGCACACAGACTCAAGGCAGGTATTGAACCCAGACCCTGGAGGTACAAGGCGACACACTGCTAGTTTGAAAGATTACTGTAGCTTTTGAATTCATTTATCATATAGAGCAGCTTAATGCCCAGACATGAAACTTGAAGTTAAATTGTCATTAGCAGGTTAAAGTGTCATGCTACAGTATGTGTGTATTAGGGAGAAATTTATGTACATTCATCATCTGCTTTGCTAACTGTCCCTAAAGTGAATACATATGTATGTATTGGAGGAATGGGTTTAATTTTTTAACTCTTTAAAATGTTAGTGTTTGCATAAATAAAATCGCATTAACACTTTGCAGCATTCAAATAACAAAACCAAAAAAAAAAAATGCTAACCATCTTGTAGCACAGATAAGATTGATATATATTCATATTTTTAATTCAGAAGGAGAGGTTTTAATTAACAGGGGCAGAGAAGACAACAACTTGCTGCTACTATCTCAACTGTGTATCTGTGCCAGATTGTCGGATATGTCAGGATTTACAATTATGGACAGTATGGTGATGATTCATTCGCATACAAATTCTAATTTTATTTGTCACATACACAACCATACACAGTATAATTATTCTTATGAATAATAAGTACTGTTACCAATCCAAATCAACTTTTTGATTGGATCTGATTTGATTTGACACTTTTGATTTGATTCTCTTTTTGATATCTCCGATACAACAACAATTTGGCAACAAGACAATTTTTAAATCGCTTTAAACATGCTAAACATTGGGCCTCATGGAGCAACATTATCCAATTTTTTTTTCTTACGCCAGATGTACCAAACATTCCTAACCATCCCAATCTGCTTTTACCCAGGTGAGCAAAATAATGAATCCCACTTGAATTTACGTTGGAGGTGCATAGGATTAGCACAGGATTAGCAAGTGATTAGCATAGGTAATGCCCCTAAACACCATGGTACAGTATGTGTTTTGCTGTGTGCAAATCAGACACCAGAATTGGAGAGATGCCCCTAAAGAAAAAAGTAAAATGAAGAAGAGGAAATACACCAGCAGTGAAATCAAAGTACTTCGAAATAAACTTAAACAAAGTAAACAACCCCAAGCAAACCCTTTCCCAGCATGCAGTTCAAACCTTCCTGAATGTGAGCACTCGTGTTTTGTTTTTGTTTGATTGCAAATGGAGTGAGGGCATAATCTCTGTCACTTATATTAAAGTTTTTTTTTTTTTTTTAAAACATATATGTCTTATAACAGTTGCACTGGTTATTGGTTTTCATAATTATGTGTTTCAAAGTGCTTGTGCAACAGCGTTACAAGCACTGTCTGCGTAAGATGGCCAAAGCATCAAACTGCAACCATTCAGAAGCAAAACACATGCGAGCATCCGAGGGCTTTTATAGTCTTAAGTGGGATCAATTTGACCAATGGTATCTCTTTTAGGCCGGAAATGAAATGATCCAATCATTAAAATTCATCTTATATTTACATATATTAATGTTACTTTGATTATATGCTGCATTTTCCCCACTTCCCGACCTACAAGAAGAGCACAAATAAGATAAGATAATAACACTGGTGAATCAAAAGGATACAAACCAAATAAGCAAAAGGTTATGATTAAAAATAAGGGGGGGGGGATTGTACTGTATATTACTATGTTTCCTAAGCTGTAACATTGCTGACCCAATTAAGATCTTCAGTCTTTGCTGTTGCAAATCAGAACTGTCCCTGATTTTGAATAATTAAATACAGAGTCCTTGTTTGACAGGAACATGAATTCCTTGGGGGTCACACTGCAAGCTGGACAGGGTAGATAACATGTCAATGTCTGTTACTTGATGCGCTGATGATATAAGTCAACAGTGTATTGACTTGCTGTGGGTCACTGCTCTGCTTTCCTGTTTGACAATTTCATATTTTCATATATTTTAATGTTGTTTTTTTTCAAAAACGTTATAAAATATATATTGTTTTCTGAGAAAAAAAAGGTTTCTAAAAAATAACATGTTGGATGCTGGAATTCTGATGCATGACATGCTCATTTGTTTGTTTGTTTGTTTGTTTGTATAGACAGTGGGTCCGGTCGAATGATTTATTAATTTCTAATTTGACAAGACATGCATAGTCCATGGCACAACCCCCACTCAGACTCACTCCATGTCGGACAAACTTCAATCGATGTATAGGATGTCAACAACTGCGATTCAAAATTTAGTCAGCCGCTCATACAAGTTGCTTTGATACAACATGAACCACTTTGGTAATGCCGTATATAATTTTCAGGAGATTGTTTCATACCACAGCAAAAAAGGATTGAAATATCTTTTTAATATTTCATTTGTATTTATAATAAATCCATCATATCAATTCAACAAATATTTAATAATTTATTTCAAAAGTAAAAGAAAAAAACATTTTTTTTAAAAATGTGGAAAGACAAGGGAAGACCCGTACATTTTCTACAGAGATACAGTACCAGCTTGCTTCTCTCAATTTTGTACTTGTGCTAGGTTGTTTTAAATGTCAGGAAATTAGATTATGTTCATCATGACAATAATAAGTAAGAAATAAAACAAGACAGTGTGCTGTTATAGAAAAATAATCCACACCATAGACATGTGATATTACCCGAGGTACCATTACAAGCCAAACCCAAGTCTACTTTATTATATTTCTCTAATGCAACCGCAATTTGCCATAAAATGCTACACGACTGAAAAAGAAGAGAACTTAAATTACAACATGTTAGTCCATGTTCCACAAGCAGTAAAACGCTGACCCAGTTAAAGCCTTTACTCTTACAAATCAGACCCGTTCCTGATTTTGAATAATTAAATACAGGGACCTCATTTGACAGGAACAGGAATTCCTTCAGGGTCTCATTGCAAGCTGGACAGGGTAGGTACCATGTCGATGTCCATTACCAGATGCACTGATGATGTAAGTCATCAGTGTATTGACTTGCTCTGGGTCACTGCTCAGCTCGCCACAACTGTTTACTTTGATAAATTTCTTCCTGCTTCTCTAACCACGTCGACACCATACTAGCAGCCACCTGGCAGGTTCAGGATGCCATCTGTTTAAACAGCACCTATATACTGTAGAAAACTAGCCATATGAATCAGTAACCACCCGTTCCCTGTAAAAGGATTCGCACCATTATTCCAAAATTAAATAAAATGATGTAACAACTTCATCAATGTAACCATTTACTTTAAGACAAAATCTGTATATTGTAAATGCCATGAATATGATGATATTTAAAGTTATTTTATTCAATCAGAACATCTATGCGAAGCTCAAAAAAGATATCTTTTAAAGAATGAGACTTAAGGACACGATAATTTTAAAACAGACAGAATGAGCACAATAATGTAAGTTGTTACAATTATACACTGTATATAACCAAAAAATATATGATATAATTTAATATATTAATAAGTAATTTCTTTTTTTTTTCAACTGGCCAACCAAAGCTTGCAGGTTTTGTGACCAAATAGATTGGTATTTGAAGCAATTAATATTTCACTCTGTCTTGAGCAGACCAGTCACAGCTGAAGAAAACCCATTTACCTTATGATGCTGCCACCACCATGCTTTTAGACCCAGTTAAAGCCTGTACTCTTACAAATCAGACCCATTCCTGATTTTGAATAATTAAATACATCTTGTCATCTTGTTGATCTTGTTTTCGCATTAAACATATCTTTTATAATTATACCAATCATTTTACTTTGGTCTTGTAAGACAATAAGACCTTAAATACAAGACCTTAAATAAGACCCAAAACCATGTGGCAAAATAATACATTTTGCCACATGGTTTTGGCCAAAATTGGATGTGGTTAAATGTGTTCCTGTAATTAATTTAGCGGTGCCTCTACACAGCCTCTATCAGTTTTCATCTTGTCTTTTAATCAAATTTAGAGGGATGTCCTGGTTTTCATAATGTTCCCATGAAGCATGATTTTTTCCACTTGAAGATGGGTTTTACAGTATGGCATGACACTGTATACAGTATTTACAAGGTATTGGAAATTGTTTGTATTAGGGGTCAGGGTTAGCTCAGTAGTTAAGAAGGTCCTATGTTCAAACCCCACAACCACCACTGTTGGGCCCTTGAGCAAGGCCCTTAACTTTCAACGGCTCAGATGTGTAATGAGATAAAAATGTAAGTCGCTCTGAATATGCGTGTCTGCCAAAATGCCAAGATGTAGATGTTTGTACTTCTTTCCTGACTAAAACCATTCAACAATGCTATAAGATAAAACCAATTAAATGTCAAGAAAAACCTAGACAAACAGTTAATATTTACATGGGGAGTCATCAGAATCATTTCATTGTAAAATATAATTCATATACTGTCTAATGTAATATAATATGATAATATATTATACTGTATATGATATATAATATAAAATTACTTACTATGGTTATTGTAAGCATTTTCCCCCAGCTAAAATATTATTTTTTTCACATGGCTGTTGCTGGCTGCTACATTATATTAAACATGGAAATAAAATATCTTACACAATTCATTTTGCTTTCATAGTTTTTATATTTTTTGCATTAATTTTAAGATTTCATATTTCAAAAACCTGCAACTGAAACACAGATGAGAAAGTGGAGACCTTTTATGTCCATTGTGCATGATACAGCAAAAAGAATAAAACTGAGACAATATTTTGTGCATATTTTCTTTAAGGCTCAAGAGTTTTATGAAGCACAAATGGCAAAATAGTGTGCCAATTTTTTTTTATTATATCAGTGTGAATTTTGAGTGATTTTGGAAAATTATATAATTTCATCTCCCACAGTTTTGTCACAAAGGATAAATTAGCTCACAGCTGTTTTTGTAGGCATTTAAGTATGCAATTATGCACTTATAATAAGTTCATATTAATAAAAAATATAGCAAACTCATGCTTGTTTTTTTCCGGTGACACTGACAGCAAATCAAATCAAGATGTTTTTCTTCGTTCTTTTTTTTTTGTGTACAGAAAAAAAATCTTAAATTGCAAAGATTGTTGAAGATCATGAGGAACATTATGAATAATACATCGAGCATCTAACACTTTCATCATAGTTCACATATGTACTGTATACTGTCCATTCGTATATCAACCAACCGCATACTGTATATGCCATTGTTCAAAGTTATAACATAACAGGAGTAGTGGAAAAGAACCAGACAAAATAAACACAACAGCTTCTCACCCACTGAATGCATCTCATGTTTCTTGAACACAAAGTCCTTGCAGATCTTTGAAATGTTAAAATTAAATGTCTCTGCTAATTTTTCTTTCAAAAATATTACTATACGTGCATCATGGCTTGCCAAATGCAGTAAAATCATTGTTAATGATAGCAGGAGCAAGAGGAAAAAAGAATTTGGAAGTGAAACAAAATGCTACAATATCACACACAGTTTTGTTAAGTATATACAGTGGAACCTTGGATTACAAGCATAATTCTTTCCGGAAGTGGGCTCGTATTCCAAAACACTTGTAAACCAAATCAAATCTTCCCATAAGAAATAATGGAAAGTCAAATAATTCATTGCACAGCCTGAAAAAATAAATACAGAAAATTAATTAATACAATATATAAAACAAAAAATAAAACAAATTAATATGCACTGTACCTTTAAAAAAAAGTTAAAATAAATCCCAACAGATAAGTGTTTCCGCTTGTGTGTGTGTGTGTGTGTGTGTGTGTGTGTGTGTGTGTGTGGAATTAGTCCCTTCCCTCGCCAACACAGTAAAACTCCTCCTCCCTCCCCCCACCTCGCTTCACAACAAACACACACACAACGGAAACACTGAAAAAAAGAAATCTCTCTAATGACACTCGTGTGAGCGCAGACTAACGGAATCACTGCTGTAAAGTAAAAAAAAACAAAAAACAAATGAACCAGTGCCTTACCTTTGAAAAGAATCGCGACAGAGCAGAGTTTCTGTGTAAAGAAGAGTATGTGTGTCTGTGTGAAGCCGGGGAGGGAGGGTGTAAAGGCGAGAGAGTGTGTGTGTGTCAGTGTCAAAAAACTCGGCACTCGTAAACCAAGACATGCTCATTTCCATGTCAAACTTTATTAAAAATCTTTGCTCGTCTTGCGGAAAACTCGTAAACCGAGTTACTCGCAATCCGAGGTTCCACTATAATATGTTTTTTAAAAATGAATAAATAAGTAAATAGTATTACAGTATGTTCTATTTCACAAGACATAACTGCAGTGGTAGGAGGAACATATCAATGTCCTTTTTATTGGGTTTAAAATTCTCCAAAAATACAGTGACCATTGTTAATTTTGCACACCAGTCATTGTTTAGTGAAGCTTTTCTACTTCTTTGATTATGTTTCATTATGTTGCTGCCAAATGCAGCCATTTCCTATCATGGTTTGCGCTGAGTTTTAAAGCTTTTTTTAAAAAAGTCCATGTAGCAGTTATTTGAGAAGTTATTTGACAGAATCAGTAAAATACTTTAATGTGACCATACTGGGTGTTATCTAAAACACTTCCAAGAATTTTATATTCAAAATTTTCTGTTTATCTGTAAAAATTTTATTTTTACAGATAAACAGAAAATTTGCAAATTTCCTTGTTCATCTATCTATCTATCTATCTATCTATCTATCTATCTATCTATCTATCTATCTAGTCTAGACTAATCTGAGACTAGGCTTATTCTTTATGTGTGAGTTTGTATAGTGTGTCTCATTCAGCAATTGCTTAATTCTTTAAATCATAGCTATGTCTCTATATGCACAAGGAGAAAATCTACTGTGCATGATTTTCTGGTATAATGCTGATGTATTTTAAGCCATGTTTTACACTTTGCTCTCTGTTCCTGTATTCATGTGTAGAAATAAATGTCTGTACTGACGTACTGTATATGAAGCTGTGCAATGTGGGGGAAGTGACAGTTCACTGTCACAGTTATATTTTCGACTTGCTTTGGTCTAAAATAGGACTTGCTACCCATTAATAGGATCTCCCTACCAAAATAATATTATCCACACTTAGTTTTGAAATGTGAATAAGTAAAATTTTTTCCATTTATTGAGCATAAAATTATACAAAAGTGGCTAAAAAAATGAATCGCACTCCAGTTATATTAAAACTTCTGTTGGATGTTCGTCTTATCAGCTCTTTCTGTTTTGTCTCCCCGGTCACTGCTGTGCAGGTGTGAACCTGTTACATCAGTTCATTTGCCCTACTTGTGATTTGCAGGAAGGAAGCCAGTGATTCATTTATTTTTTGTATCTTGTGCTGAAAGAAAAAAAAAACTTACAGAAAAGCATGAACAGAAGTATTTGGATTGACTGATACTTTTAAGGAAGGTGAAAGTTTCTTAAAGAGAATCATTACTGGTGATGAGACATGGATTCATCACTACAAGCCTGAGAATAAACAGCAGAGTATGGAATGTCAACAATCGCCAACCAAGTCAACAATAAGCTGAAAAAATGCTCACAGTTTTCTGGGATCCTCAAGGGCCAGTATTGGATCATGACCAGGAAAAAACATTCAACAATTACCAACAAGAATTTTATCTCGTTACAGTGAGTCTACACTTCACAATAAATACGAAAGTATGTCCAAACGTGATGTCCAAGCATGTTGTAATCTTGTTTGACAATGCACATCCTCACACTTCTTCCCACACTGTCAACACTCCGCACAAACTTGTCAGACTTTCTCCTGTTTTGTCCCCTGAAAGCAGCCCTACAAGGACTAAGATTCACTTCTGATGAAGAAAAGAAGACCACTGTGCATTCATGGCTTGCACCTCAGTTTAAAAAGTCCTTATATTTTAATGAGGGAATACAAACATTTTTTGATAGACGGACAAAGTGTAATGTATGTATTTGTCTTTTCAATTCTATAGTCAGAGTGCGGATAATTTTTGACTCATCCTCATACTGTCAGGAGAGCGCGACGACGTAGCGAAGAGGTAGATCTAGACACAGAGAAGCAGATGTGGTCTTAAGACGTTTGGGGGGGCTGGGTGAACCTGAAGCTGTGTTGTGGAGAGTCGACCACGGCTCTGCTTCTCGTGGGACGAGAGTGAGAGTTCAAAAGCCACGTGATCCATCAGCAAGGGCATCGAACCAAAACGTAAAGCAAAGCCGTAGTCGAGGAACGAAAGCGAAAGTTCAAAGCCGTTAACCCCATTCACGAGGCGAAAATCGGGAAAACAGATAAACAAAGCGGAGTCGACAACGTAAAAACTTAAACAAAACGTGAGAATAATATGAAAGGGATGAAGTAGAGCTGTGCGATTTAATCATTATTTTCGATTAATTTGTATTTATGGTTTATGTCAATTTTGAGAAATGAAAATTTATTTTACAGTTTCACTTTGGTACGGCACCGCAAGCTTCTGTAGTTTTGCGACGCCCCCTCTGTGACTCAAACGTGGGAAATATGAGATAGAACATGACCGCGCGCTCTGATGAAACCAAAGAGCTTGTTTCCAACAGAGGCGCGGTTTCTTCAGTCGTATGGAAATCGGTCGGGTTCGCAACTTTACACATTGAACAAGCCAAAACCTGGTGTAAAATTTGTCTGAAGTTTGTGCCAATTAAAGGAAGTGAGCACATTTCCCCACTGTATCCCATATGATAAGAGGGGCCTCGATGGAAAGATATTACTGATGTTGTCGTGTTATCGCTAAAGACATTATGCCCATATACAGTTTAAAAAAAACATGTAAAATGCTGTCAGGCACATGTTTCATTTTATTCAGCATGTAAGTTGCATGTGGTTTGCAAAATTGTTTAAGTGATTTTAATATATGTACTTTTAATCCAAATAAGCAGTTCATGTTATATAGTTTTTCTTAAATAAATAATAATAATAATAAAACTTATACTGTCTTTGTTTTTCATTTTTATTTATTTTAAGCAAAAAAAAACATTTTAAAATCGAAAATTGAATTTGGTCTAACAAAATATTCGAAGATTCAATTTATAGGGCATATCACCCAGCTCGCTAGAGATTGTACGGTAGTTCACGTTGACCAAAACACACAAGAAAATGCGTTTTAGAAAAAAACATTTCAGCAAACACAGACATTCCATTCAGACGGGATTAGATTTCTCAGAGGACTGCCGAGTTTGTTGAAAAACAGTAGGTAATTTGCTCTGAAATGTTTAGAGGTCATGTGAGAAAAAGACAAACATGGCAGATTTGGATGGGATTAAAATCACAAAGTACCTCTGAAACAGAAATTTCTCTAATGACCCCCAGTAAAACTAGTCCCCTCCGAATAGTGCTTTAGGCTAATGTCAATATGTTAAATTCCTTATTTAAAGGTTTTGCCAGATAAAGTGTCATGGACGATCGGAGGTTGACCAGAAGCTGTAGCAGTTAGCCCGTGTAGCATGGACGGTAAACCCAAGCGTGGAAGTAGCACTAGCAGGAAGAATAATCACGCAGCTTAATCTAAGAAGTCTCTTACGCGAAGAGCAGGGATCTACACAAATAAATCAGTGTTCTAGCGACACACACTCAATTAGAAAGATAACCCCAATCGGTGAGTACTCGTACCTCAAATGGGCTGAGATTGGTGGCTGATGAGACGTGGAAATTGTGGGATAGTTCAGCCCATAGGAGGTAGCTGGCCCAGGACTGCTGGCAATCTCAGGTAGTGTTCCAGTTGTTGGTTCGTCCGCTCTGTCTGAAGATGGTAACCAGAGGATAGACTACAGGTGGAATTGATCAGACAGCAGAAGGCCTTCCAGAACCTTCCAGAGTGGGGTCAAATTTCTTGGAAAAGAAACTACAAGGGTGTAGCTTCTGATCTGGACCTCACTGGGAGAGAAGAGGTGGAGATCCAACAGGTCCACTGGTGGTGGTGGTAAAGAAAGGGCGAGCTTCAGGAACCAGGGTATGAGAGATGAAGTTTGATGATCGGTGCGTGAGGTGCAACAGTGACAGCGTCGTTGGTGGCAGGGATCAGTGTGCTGGCCAAGGATGAGAGAGCAGTCATTGGTCGATCTGAAGAGCGAGCTGGAATAGACCCTCCAGTGTAGCCGTAAGCTCCCATTACGCGAGCTCATCTTTAATGTATGAAGCCAGTCCCTCGTAGTAGGCCGTCCGGAGGGCAGCGTCTGGACGTGGTCTGGACAGCGAGGGTTTGGATGATTAAATCTGCGGTGTAAAGGCTCCACCTCGGTGGCAGGATGTTCAAATGTAAACTTCAATAGAGAATGCGGAAGTGAAGAGCCACTGCGTGTTGAACGCAACTCTGGTCCGCGGGGAATAATCGTGGTCTTGAGCGTGCTTGGTTTGAGGTCGTGAAATCAAATGTCCGTGATCCAGTATCGTGATCATGAAACAAGGGCGAGGGTCGAGATCCAGAAATCCGGTAAAGCAGTAATCCAAATCGTGAGACGTGAGCGAGATCCGTGAAACTAAGCATGGGTCGAGATCCGAAGGTCAAGGCAAACAAGGACGCTGGAAAATTGGGCACGAGAGCACTCAATAATCTGGCAATGAATGGTGGTTCGTGAGAGGGTTATATAGAGAGGAAATGATTAATGGGATGAGAAACAGGTGTGCTCATGCCGGTGAATGAGGCGGTAAAACAGATGCAGTGAACTGGAGCGTGGAACGGATTCTTGGGTGATCAAGGCTTGGGTTGCGACGTGGGTATGACCTGGCATATTATTGTTATTATTAAGTATACAATGCTTTAAGAAATTATTGGCAGCTTTATAAAAACCCATTATGTGACTGCACTACATGTTATCAAGGACGATATCAAGAAGAAAATGGAGCCACTTTCGGTTTTGTTTTTAAAGCAGCCGGTGCCAAGAGAAATCATAAATTAAGGTTAAGTGAGATTTTATTTAATATTTTACTTATATTTACATGTGTTTTCTAAATGCTTTTAATTTTATATGAATAAATATTATTATAGTGTTGGAATAGAATTGGTAATATTGGTAATGTTTGGTGGCTAGAATAAATTATCAGCATTTACATTATTTCCTATGGGAAGATGCATATTGTGAATAATGTGAGAGGCACAGTGGTGAACAGTAGCAGTCAAGGCTCACATTCCAATACTGGACTAGAAATTTTAAACACTGGCCAGAGTGTATCACCCAGCTGTGCCCAGCTCTGTTGTTCTATCTTGGGGTCTGGCTTGGTAGTAATTCTTTTATATAGACACTGAAATTGGGCATTTGAAAGAGGAGTGAAACAGAGGGAGTTTGACATATAAGAAAGCATCAGAGAGTGATTTCAGATAGAGCATTGACACACCCGTTTTGAGGGAGTTCTGAGACCTAAATTAACATGTTAAAGGAATAGTAAAATATGTGACCTTTAACAGAGCACTACAGAAACAAAATTATAGAATTTGCTAGGAACAAATGTACCCCTGCTCCTTCAAGCAACTATCCAATAAACCAATCATGTGGCAAAAGGAGTAAAAAGTTCCATTGTGGTGACTCCTAGGATAAAAGGGAATATGTACGTATAAAAGCACAAAATGTACGTTATATATATGGAAATGGACAGAGAAAACTAGTGTTTAGGGTGTTCTATTCATCAGACTCCAGCTCACCACTCTGACTCTGTTGGGTGCTTGAACAAGGCCCTTAACCGTCAACTGCTTATATGAACGCACGTGGACAAAATTGTTGGTACCCTTCGGTCAATGAAAGAAAAACTCACGATGGTCACATAAATAACTTTAATCAGACAAAAGTAATAATTTTAATAAATTCTATGAATGTTAACCAATGAAAGTCAGACATTGCTTTTCAACCATGCTTCAACAGAATTATTTTAAAAAATAAACTCATGGAAGAGGCCTGGACAAAAAGGATGGTACCCCTAGAAAATACTGAAAATAATGTGACCAAAGGGACATGTTAATTCAAGGTGTGTCCACTAATAAGCATCACAGGTGTCTACAATCTTGTAATCAGTCAGTGGGCCTATATATAGGGCTCCAGGTAGTCACTGTGTTGTTTGGTGACATGGTATGTACCACACTCAACATGGACCAGAGGAAGCGAAGGAAAGAGTTGTCTCAGGAGATTCGAAAGAAAATTATAGACAAGCATGTTAAAGGTAAARSCTATAAGACCATTTCCAAGCAGCTAGATGTTCCTGTGACTACAGTTGCACATATTATTCAGAAATTTAAGATCCATGGGACTGTAGCAAACCTCCCTAGACGTGGCCGGAGGAGGAATATTCATGACAAATCAAAGAGACGGATAATCCCAATGGTAACAAAAGAGCCCAGAAAGACTTATAAAGAGATCCAAGGTGAACTTCATGCTCAAGGAACATCGGTGTCAGATCGCACCATCCGTCGTTGTTTGAGTCAAAGTGGACTACATGGGAGACGACCAAGGAGGACACCATTGTTGAAAACAAATCATAAAAAAGCCAGTCTGGCATATGCCAAACTATATGTTGACAAGCCACAAAGCTTCTGGGAGAATGTCCTATGGACAGATGAGACAAAAATGGAACTTTTTGCCAAGGCACATCAGCTCTATGTTCACAGACGGAAAAATGAAGCATATCAAGAAAAGAACACTGTCCATACTGTGAAACATGGAGGAGGCTCTGTTATGTTCTGGGCTGCTTTGCTGCATCTGGCACAGGGTGTCTTGAATGGCTAAGAGGAAAACATTGGACTATTCTAAAGTGGCCTTCTATGAGCCCTGACCTCAATCCTATTGAGCATCTTTGGAAGGAGCTGAAACATGCTGTCTGGAAAAGGCATCCTTCAAACCGGAAACAACTGGAGCAGCTTGCTCATGAGGAGTGGGCCAAAATACCTGCAGAGAGGTGCAGAAGTCTCATTGACAGTTACAGGAATCGTTTGATTGCAGTGATTGCGTCAAAAGGTTGTGCAACAAACTATTAAGTTAGGGGTACCATCATTTTTGTCCAGGGTTTGTTCCATGAGTTCATTTTTTTTTATAATTCAGTTGAAGCATGGTTGAAAAGCAATGTCTGACTTTCATTGGTTAACATTCATAGAATTCTTATTTATTATTACTTTTGTCAGATTAAAGCTATTTCTGTGACCATTTTGAGTTTTTCTTTCATTGACCGAAGGGTACCAACAATTTTGTCCATGTGTGTATAATAAGATAAATGTAAGCTCCTCTAGGTACCGGTATCAGCCAAATGCTATAAAATGTAAATGGAAATACTTATAAAACCAAGCAAAACACATTTCAGGTCTAAGCTGCAACGCAGGTTAACTTGCTGTAAGTAAGATTAATTTAATACAGTATTTATAAAAAATGAGATGCTAGCCAGACTGAAATAATCTTTTATGCAGGAACACCAAATATGAAAAAGACAGGTGACTTTGTCAGTTTTAAAAACAAGTGCTTGTATTTAAAATCTTCAACAGCTCTACTAAAGAGCTCAAATTTGCCGTCTAGATTTTTGCATCAACAAATGATATTTTAAACATACTGTAAGCAAATGTATCAGTGTAAATACTGAATTAGTTGTAAGAAAATATATACCAGTTACATTATACCCTGTGGTGAACGGCCCAACATTCACGATGTGCTTTACACTGGATTCTATGTTTCCTGAGGAATTAAAATGTCTACCCTTTTTTTTGCGATTTGTTCTCCATAGTGTTCTCTCTCTCTATCTCTTGTTTGTTCCTGTTCCTGGCAGCTCCAGAGTACTCGCCCCCCCTTATTTGAACTTAGTCTTACTGTGCCCTATGGGAGCATTTCTAATTTGTGTCTCAAGACCATCCAGAATCAATTGGATCATGGTTTTGGCTTGAGGGGAAAAGATGCTATGTAATATGTGTGTATGTGTACTTCATGCTTCTTTTTGCTGTTCAGTTTCTGCCTGACACTTGCTCTATAACAGTACATGCTTCGTTACTAAATATATTCACAGTTCAACATTAAAAGTTAAAAGTTCACTTTATTGGCATGGCTGTAATAACAACATTGTCAAATCAAATTAAAATTACAAGAAATACGCAGATATTATCTTTATCATTATGATATTGTGAAATGAATAAATCAGGGCTGATGTGAGCTCTTGACTGCATTAAATCATTGTACTCGGTGTTAAATCAAAAATTGCTATAATTTGAACACATTGGACAAGCAGACAGTAGCTGGTTAAAAAGGCTCCTTCATTAGCATTAGATTTTAACTTAATTAAAGCATTAGAATGGTAAAATATGTAAGATACAATAAATTGCCACTTGCACCTACAGTACAGCCTTAAACTTTTATAAAGATATGCATAATTGTATTTATTTATTTATTAAACCTATTCATTAGAGACATTAAGCTACATCTACATGAATTAAGCATTTCTTTAAATGTGCAAAAATAAATGTAAAAAATGTATTAGTTCAAGAATTAGAAGTAGAAAATTGAGTTAAGCTATGAATTAGTATCCCACCGCCACATAATGTACACTATAAGTAAGGATTTACACTACAGTGCACTTTGTGTGTACAAAGACTTGGAGTTAGTGGTTAGGAAATGCAACAGTCTCTTGAGGCTTTCATTAATTAGTCACTGACTCTCTGAGAATCACTGGCTTTGAATGTCAATATACTGTATCTGGCCTTTTTAGGCAAAATCGGAGTGCACAATTCTACTATATGCTCTAACATTTGTATTTGTAATTTGCATATAAACTGCATATTAGCAGAGGTGGAAAGAGTAACAAAATTTTGTACTGAAGTACAAGTAAAGTTACCGTCATAAAAAATCTACTCAAGTAAAGGTAAAAAAATTTACTCTGAGTAAAAGTTACCGAGTTCCATTTTTTTTTTTTTTTTTTAACTGCACGGGTGAGAAGGAAGATTCTAGTGTAGTTCAAAAAAGACTTTCTTGTGCTTGAGATCAAAGTGGTCACATTACCGTAATAAGCCGAGGGGAAAAAAGAGCTCGGAGCCAAGAATACCATTCAGCACAAAACCTTTCTCGGCCAAAACAAAGAAAAGGGTTAAAGAATAAAGCGTTTCGGGGGTAAGCAGCACACCTGAGCTCCTACTCCGTTTTCTCCTTCTCACGCACACCTCCGCAGCATACATACGTAACGTGGTGTACAACATAATAGTGGCCGTTACAATGGCCAGGGGTTTGCTTCATAAGAATTTGATGGCATTTCGCTTTCAGCTGGGTCTGCATCACTGGCATCTGTTTTGTTCGTCTCCATCGTTCTTGTGAATTTAGCATGTTGTTCTCCTGACCCATTAATCAATCAGTGCAGTGGTTTCCGGGGTGCAAAGTTTTCCTTCCCCATTGCATTATTTTTTTTAAATTATTTTTAATTTTTTTGCATTCATTTATTTTTTACTCAGGAGTGAATATGATTTCAAATCTAGCAAAGTACAATAGTTCAAACAAAACATACTTAAGTAAAAGTAAAATTACAGATTTTAAAAACTACTTTAAACCAACTACTAACTACTTACACATTGGTTGCCTCTGAAGGCACGAAAAGTACAACATGGCATGTTCAGGAACTTTGAATGATGGACACCAAAATATTCCTTATTCATAATCAATTGTTTGAAATGCATAGAAAAATCAATTGATCATTCACTATAATCAATGATTGTCTCATTAATAATGCAACCAAGCCCTCATGTGCATTTAAACAACCACATTTGGGTTTACACAATTAATAATTCATGTTACAGTATGCTAAAGGGGAGCATGGTGGCTTAGTGATTAGTACTGTTGCCTTGCACCTCCAGGGTCCGGATTAAATTCCTAGCCAGGATTGATTCCCAGCTCTTTGTGCATGGCATTTCCATGTTCTTCATGTGCTTGGTTGGTTTCCTCCGGTTACTCTGGTTTCTTCCCACAGTCCACAGACATGCAGATTAGGCTAACTGGCTTTCCCAAATTGCAATGGATTGGCACACTGTCCAGGGTGTACCCTGCCTCACGCCCTATGTTTCCTGGGATAGGTTCCAGGCCCCCCGCGAACCAGTATGCAGGATAAAGCGGTATAGATAATGAGTGAATGAGTTAAGATGTCATAGGCAGCACTGAAGCATAGTTACCTACAGTTTGACCACCTTCCTGGTTGAGGGTTTGAGTCTTGCATTGGGTATGGGGTGAACATGCCAGCTCTACAGACAAGTTTGCATGTTCACCTCATGCTTATGGGATTTCACCCGGTCTCCTCCCACAGACCAAAAACATGCAGATTAGGCGAAATAGTTTTTCCAATTTGCCCATTGCGTGTGAATGAATGTGTAAGTGTGTTCATTTTTGTTTGTGCCATGCAATGAATAAGCATCCTACAGAGAATGTGGACCCAAATACAGTATCAGTCAGTCATACTGGCCCTCATTTTTGACTATGCATTTGAGTCCTGATTAAATGAATAACATATCCTCTTGCTCGTTGGCCAAGTTTTCCAAACCCGTTGCAGCACAAACTCAATGGTAAATGCCAGAGTGAGCATCACATGGAGCTCTCTCTCTCTCTCTCTCTTTTCTAGTTAACATGCTCTTAACTTTGTGAGGCTTCGGGGAAACTTAGCCCTGATTGGTTTAGAAGCCTACGTCATTTTTTAATCACATAAATCACATTTACAGAAGTTTTCCTTCTAAACAGGTATTTTATTAACAGCTTTTTCCTGGCAAAATTGAGAATTTTAACAAATAATACAAAAAATGCAATAAAAAAAAATGACTCCACATTTAAAAGATCCCCGCAGGCCTATTCCAGCTTGCACACTAAAGCATTCATCACCTTTTGTTCAGGTGCTGATGGAAAAAAATGAACATCATCTATACGTCCTGCAAGTTTACACATAAATGTTTGTCTTGTCTACGGCACGTTTTATTGTGAATCCTATATATATATATATAAAGGAAAGAAAAAAAAATACACTGTGAAAGAAATATTGATCTGGGTTTAGTTTTCCAGGCAATCATAATATTAAGATGATTTATTCACCCAACAGCTTTTTATTATAGTGTGCACCTAACGGTTCAGTCAGTTATGCAGTTAATCATGTAACATGCAGAGCTTAATTTAATGATCTCATTAGAGATTAACTGAATAACAAATAATCTGAGTGACATTGACATTGGCATGGTTGTTGGATGGATCAAACATGAATAGCAAGACCAGTTTGAGCTGATTGGAATGCTATGGTAATTCAAATAGACATACAACCATAGATCTTTATAACCATGGCAACCAGAAAAGCATCTCAGAAGCACAGTAGATCAAACTTGGACTATCTGATGGACGATCTTAGTGAGCACAAAATCTCTAAAACCGGAAAGTTGATTAAGAAAGTTTAAAGGTGGCTTGTTACAGTATAATACTGTATGTTATTGTTTACAGAGCAACCTTTATAGAGATTTTTTACTGCAGATGCATTATTATTATTATTATTATTATTATTATTATTATTATTATTAACAACAACAATAATAATAATTAATAATAGTTCTTTTAAATGTGTTACTACGTATTTTAAAAAAGTAAACTATAAAAAAACTTTGATATGATGTTTTGTTAGTAGACGTTTATTTAACATTTCTGGTAGGAGTCTCCAGTGTCAGTGCTTTTTAACAGTCACTAAGTTGATTCTGCCACTGAAAGATGTTCAGGACAAAGGACCTTATGCTTTTCAAGTTCTCTTTAACATGAACTTTACGCAGAGAAATGGATGCTTTTTTTTTTTTTTTTAAACAGGCTTCAAGCTAGAGGGCAAAGCAAACCTCTGAGTGACAGACAGGCACAGGTCAGGAGGAGGTCTCGTTGAAGCATGCTCTAACTTGACGTGTTGGGAATTACGGGGAAAAATAGAAAATCCCGGTTGGGATATGATCATTTAGGTGTTTTATTCCTAATTTGGTGATAGAACATCACACATTTGTTTTGCATTTAAAATTGCAATCAAAGGTGAATTGTTATGATGGAAGAGATATCGATACTTTGTAACATGATTTATGTTTCTGCCTCGAGTCAATGAGGAGTCTATGCTGTAGGCTTTTTTAGAAGTGGCCCACAGTGATGTGAGCATTTATATGTGTGTGCTGGTGTGTCTGTGCCTCTCTGAAATTTCAGTGCCAAACTGCTAGTTGCCATTTGGGTTTCTAGGCCTGTCTCTTATTCTGCGTTAGTGTTTTTGGTGTAACAAACAAAAGCAATGAAAGTGATCGCTCATTTCATTCGACAAGTTTCATGAACAACAAGTACACTTACTGAAATTACTTTTAGGAAAAGGTCAGTATATTGTAACGTTTAACATAATTTTAAAAATGGAAGCGTAGAAGAAGCCCAAAAAGTGATGCTACCAGATGAACCAATCACTGCACATTGTAGAGCTTTCTCAGCTCCCAGCACACCTGATTTAACTAATCAACTAATTAACAACCTTTTCCTAATTGAAGTGTGTGTGTGGAAGAGTAGGGAAAACATTAGATGTTCAGGACTCAAGTTGAGGTGTAGACTCGTTAATGATTGGAAAATAGTCCATTTTTGGAAAGCAAGACTACCTCTGCTTCATCTCAGGCTGTGTCACATCTGAGTGATGTTTCTTATTCTATAACAATATGTCCATTCATAGGGGAGTGCTCAATGGGATGCCACACCCCATACTACCCAGCCACTGCCAGTCCCTAGCCTGGTTAGAAAAATAGGAGGGTTGCGTCAGGAAGGGCATCCGGTACGAAACCTGAGCCAAGTATATACAATATAAAACTATAGCCTTTCATCTTTTATTCCTTACTAATGAGACATATTGCTTGATTATTCTCCAGGGTTTTAAGCTTTGTAAATTGCATAAACTTTTTTGGAAATTTGTTATATCATTTCTGTTTCTAACAAAAAAAAGATATGCATTCCATCTCAATGTCTACATGCACACACACACACCATGCCCACGCAATACCCTCCCACCATTCACAACTCATGGAGCGATTAAATCAGCAGATGGGTGATGTTTTGTTTCGTTCCATCGCAGTGTCAAAGTCCACAGCCCACTTACTGTACTGTACGTCTCAAGCAGCCCACGTGCTGTAGCACATCTCCAAAGCAGCACGGAATCTCCAATAAAGGAAGTAAACGCAGAGTAAGCCTGTAAATCTTCCCTTAAAACAGCTCTGTGACACGCAGTGAGAGGGACAGCGGCAACATACTCTAATAAAGCCAACAACCTTCTAGTGCCGAGGCTCAAGCTAGTTTGATTTGTTCGCTGTCAGCCTTGAAACGCCTCGGGAAAATAAACAAACGAACGTTCCACTTTCGGATAGAGTGGCAATGTGACACAGGCTCTCTTTATTCCGTCAGACCTCAAGCGAGTGCTGTGTTCGAGCGTTCTTTAAGAGTTTAAAATCGGTTTAAGAGCATTCATAACACTTAATACTTCTGAGGATATACAGTAGGTTTGACCAGATCACATAAAGCCGCTCATGGAGTCTGGCGGGATCGTAAAAAAGGAAGCGACGCTTTGCCAGTAGTACTGTATGTCCTCCACTTGGATGGTTTAAAACTGTTGCGCTAAAAGGTCCACTGGGACGCTCTTCTTTTCTCCTAATGGCTTCTGACAATCCACCCTACTGCTGCTACAATTTAATGGAAACTGTACTGCACATCTAATTACTCTCACTTTGTAAATGATCAATGTCCAACACGCGCACACACACACACACACACACACACACACACGCACACACACACACGCAAATGAATGTGCCCCTTACTTGAAAGGTTAAATCATACCAATGGTACCTGTTTAATTTAAGCCAATTAAGGACAAACCAAGATTAAACATTAAACCACTATTGGCATTCCACATTTTTACTCACGGGGCAAATTTCAGACCTCATTAATAAAGATCATTTCCCAGACGAATTCCATAATTTTCTTTCAAAATCTTTTAAACGGGATGTTGTAAAGCTGATGGTGTATCCCTAAAAAATGTAAAAGGAATTAGCTTAGAAATACAACTGTTGCTAATAAATTCTCAGTTTTAAGTGCCGCTGCAGTTATGAGGACCTGCACTTTATTTCCTGCTTTTACGGCACACTTGACTCCTTATGCATTGAGGAGCAAGGGTTGAGTATTTGTCTGCTAAAGCATTATGTACAGTAAGTTCAGGAAATCTTGAATATTTCATTTTGAATAATAAAAAAAACTAAAGTACTTCCTAACAAAATACCAGAGTATATACTGTATTATGATCAATTATTTAATATTTCATCCTGATCCCAGAAAAATCTCAAAATATTATGAGGGAAAACAACAAATGCATGGTCCAACTTAAACTGTGCTATACGCTATGCCGGACGTAGCTTGTCTTTATGGAGTATCATAATGTATGTGAAGTGTTGTTAAACTGCTTCAAAGTTTTACAAGGGCACATCTGTTCCCCTGCTTACGATCTGATGCAATTCAGTGGTTGAGGTGCACTGCAATGCTGCATAAGCACAGTACAGAGTACTTGGAGAAGTGTCTTGGCTCTTAACAAGCAAAAATACAACACGCAGAACCACAATGTTTATCACATCACATACTGTAGCTTGCGTGTTATAACGTTTATCACACGCACGCTAACAAAAAATGATTACAGTGCCATGATTAAAAGTAGCGTTATCCTTACTAATAATAGTAATATTTATCTTTCCTAACAATAAAGCATTAACTTAGCTACAATAAAGCTACCTTATCTTGTGGTTGGTAAGTGATTAAGATTATGGACTTCTGATCAGAATAAAAGGTAATGAACGTGTTGAAAAACCATAAATATGCATGTATGTAATGTAAATGTAATTTTAACTGTTAATTATTTAGCTAACAATAACGTATCACTACAATTAAATAAAAGAGTGTTATTTTTGTTATAGCGTAAACTAAAAATTGGGTGTGACCTTAGCTATCATTTGCACTATACTGTAGGGACAAAAGTATTTGGCCAAACCTGCAATGACATTGTATCGAAATTCATATACTTTAATACCTTTTTGCAGCTGTAACAGTTTTACTATTGTATGTAAATTCTATGGGAATTTGTGCCCATTCATTCTGTAGAGCATTTATGAGGTCAGGCACTGATGTTGGACGAGAGTGACTGGTTCAGTTGCAGTTTATCCCCAAGCAGTATAACATTATAACATTGTTCAAGATGTCTTGGTATGATGAAGCATTAAGATTGCCTTTAACTAGGGATAAGGATATATATATCAGTATTTACAGTACAGTATATTGTGTGTGTATATATATATTATTATATACTAAACAAATCACTTGTGTTAGTGGGCAGGGCTTTACATTTAACAGCTCTCTCTCTCTCTCTCTCTTTCTCTCTCTCTCTCTCTCTCTCTCTCTCTCTCCGGTAAAATGCTTTTACCTTGAAACCTAATGTACTAGCAAACTTTTAATAAACCTTTCGGGATACAGACCTGCTAACCGTGTTAGTCTTAAAAGGTGTCATCATTCCATCATGAGGGCCGCAGACGGAAGAAAATCACATCAGGATATTTTTCTGCCAAACATACTGTACACATGCATTATCATTCAGGTTCTCATTCATCATCTCTTAATTATTCTTTGAAACAATCCGCCATCATGTAAAGTGGAAAAATTATTATCTGTCTAATTAATATCTAGTCATTCCAGCTTAGTCCGTTTTTATTGTCATGTACCGTGATATGAAGAGAAATTATAAAACATAACTATAAAGCATGATTATTCTGATAAAATGTGCTCCGTGATATTGCTCATGATGTTTAATTCACATTGTTTTTTATCTTACAAATCTAATACGCAGAATGTGTTTTCCTGCAAATGTTTGTTGCCGTTAACACTCTTTACTGTTTGAAACGCATTCCCTCTTGAGAGATTATGTGCATATTTTTGTAGCACATGTTCAAGAGTGGGACTCCAACACAGTAAATAACATAACTGCTCAGAAATGGCATCTCTCACCCAGGTCCTGGAAGCCCAGCAAATTAGTTAATTACAATGAGGGCTGAGGTGAATATTTATGGTGTGTTGCTGTCGATTGATTCTTGGCTCACTGTACCACTATTCATCTTCCTTTTCCCTCTTGCTGGTGGGATATAAAAGCAACCGCTGCAAAATCCAAGATTAGCTATACAAACGGAGAGAATGCTGAACAAGCAAAATGACTTTCTATATATAGGCACAAAGAGAGCGAGGGAGAGAGAGATGAAGAGAGTGAGAGAAGTGTGTGTGTGTGTGTGTGTGTGTGTGTGTGTGTGTGTATATATTTTTTTTTGTTGTTGTTGTTGTTTGTTTTGTTTTTTTCACGTACTAGCCAAATTCTCCACACAGATTTTGCAAAGAACATACAGTATTTGCCTTTTAATTACTGATTAACTGTAAACTGTAAATTTATTTAGAGTTAAAGATAGAGCTTAAATTAAGAGTAGTCATGACTGTACCAGGGAATGGCTTTTGGGGTCCTTAGGGTTCCCCTTGTTGCCCTTGTGCCCATTTGTTGGCATGCTGTGGTGGTACCAGTATGTTAGTGGCAGATCCTTCGGGTTCTCTGGGTTGCGGGATCAGTCCTTCCTGGTTTGAATTTGTTTATTTTTAATCGATATGTACCATGGTGTCAACACTGTTGGGCTTTTTGCCTGCTGGGCCTTTTGTGATGCATTGGATGTTCTGGTGCCTTTCTTTCATGTCCAATATTCACTTTTTTTTTGGTGTTTTGTTCTGCTTGATTTTTCTGTGGTCTCCACAAGCATGGGTGAGCCTTAGGTGCCTATGATCTTGTCGCTGGTATATAATTGATAATCAATAAAATTTGGTCTGTGGAATAAAACACTGTTGAGTCATTCATGACTGTGTTGCTAACTGACATCATGAGTCTCTGATCCTAGATTGTGAAATGTGCACAATCCTGTGTGTGGCGTGCTTCTGGTGTGGAAAATCTCTAGGCACCACTCCTGAACCCTGGGCATGTGTTCGTTAAAGAATAGACCCTAAATTTTGTGAAATTATTTTAATTTACTGAACAATTCAAAATAACACATTAATAATAAGAAACCTACAAAGACATGATAACTCTATTGTATAAACTACTTTATGCATATAATAATTATCTCTTCACAATACATACGAAATAATAAGATGTGGTTTAGAATAAATAAAAAACAAGATAAGGTGGAAAGCAAATGGTTAAATAAAGCTAAATGTGCAATAATTATTGTAATAAAACTACATATTATAATAGTTCACACAGTGGCTACTTTTAGACTAAATTTAGATTTATGTATGATGCTGTTCTTGTTTTTGAATGAGAGGGTGTGTCCAAACTTTTGGTCTGTACTGTATATTATCTTCATATTAGTGTATTATTTATTTTACATTTGGATATTTTGCTAAATATTTTTAATATAATTTGGATAGGTTTTGTGTGTACAGTTAGTGACCCAGTATTTTATCATTACAAGCCCACCAACATTTGTCACACTCATTTACAACAGAAAAACAAGGTTCTGTAGCTCCTGAAGCATGGAGCAGATATGATCTTAAATGTTATTCCTCCTTATGTTAAAAAAAAGGTTGGTAAAAAAGCTATAGTATATGCCTCTTTATCTTTCTCCTATTATACCTCATTTAATTTTCTGGTCTCACCTACTGACTTGTGTCTTGTTCAACACATATGGAAGAGTTTATTGCCATTTATCCTGGCTGTGATTCCATTAGTATGCACTCATGCGAGTGTCATATACAGTACACGCCGCCTACCATAGTACAGGAGCAGTTCATAATATATTGATTCACCTTTTAAAACTTAAAAATAAATGTCATTCTGTAAGATTTTATACATCTTGACATGTCATGTGTTTCATCTAACAGATCAAGACTGTGGAGATGCAAGGCAACAGTGCTAACCACTAAGCCACGATGCCGCCTACTGTATAACAAAATAATATTTGAAAAAAAAAAGTAATTTGAAAATTTAACTGATTTTAACTGCAGGTCTTTTTTTTGGGGGGGGGGGGGATTTTGGAGGATATTTATTGCCTGAACTTTTCTAGTTAACACAGGACCACAATATGGCTTTTTGTTTCTATAGGCTCATTCTTCTACTGTTAATAGATTCACAGTCCACCCAGAAGAAATGCAGTCAAAGATACCTACAGCTGGCTAGAGTTAATGGACTTGTATAAGTCAAAAGAGTTTGTCATCCCTCCAGCCCAAATAACACTGTCAAATCTGCTCTCTTGCATACCCAGCCAGCCAAGGATGATTCTGACTTCAGCAGGATTTAAACCTGCCAATTCTACACAATATTGTGAACGAGGAGGCCAGTTTTGGAAAATGTATTTCTCACGGTTATAACTTTAACACCATTCAATACATTTAACTACACTTTAAACCCTAATGCTCAAATTAATTAAACATATTGAGTACTGTTAACTTAAATAATTACAATTAGTTAAAATTAATAGACTTTGATGAGTATTTAGAACTTTTTGCCATTTCTGAATTTGTAGAAATGACACGTTTCAAATTAGATGAACAGTTTGATATTTTAATCCACAGTAACTGTCTCCTTAAAGTTCCACCAACGCAAAATCTTTCAGACTAGCTATTTTGTGTGTCTGATGTCATCAATGCACATGTAAACTGCCAACATTGAATTGTTTTAATCAAGATGGTGGATTGGTCTGTCTTCGCATGATGCTGTAAGTATAATCTGGGCACCCTAAAGTTGTCAAATAATATTTATTTGATTTGTAACAGAGCAGTGGTGGCACAGTTGTAGGTGTTTCGCCTGCCATGCGAAAGGGACGGGTTCGATTCCCAGCAACTGGATCAAGTGCTTGTCCCAATCACAAATAAAAATGGGAGAGGTGTGTTCAGAATGGCACCTGGCGTAAAAACTTGTGACAAACCACTGTGGCGACCCATTACCAGGAGCAGACGAAAGACCAACAACAATTAATTTGATTTGCAATAGGTAACAAATATATATTGAGTTAGGCTACTCAGTAATGCAAGTAAAGAACGATTAATATGAATAAGTACAACAAACTCAAAAACTGATACTGATACCTTGGATTACGAGCATAATTCATTCCGGAAGTGATCTTGTATTCCAAAATACTCGTAAACCAAATAAAATCGAAATAATGAAAACTCAAATTATTCATTCCCCAGGCCAAAATAAATACATTAAAATTATTAATACAATATATAAAGTAAAAATAAAACAAATTAACCAGCACTTTACCTTTAAAAAAAAGTAAAAAGAAAATCCCGACAGGTAAGTGTTTCCGTTTGTGCGCGCAGGCGCTGTGTATTTGTGTGTGTGTGTGTGTGCACAATTAGCCCCTTCCTTCGCCTTGTCTTACACAGTAAAACTCCTCCTCCCTCCCTCCACCTTGCTTTTTAAGTTTCACAACAAACACACACAAACAACAGAAACACTGTTTTAACAGGGGAAAAAAGAAATCTCTTAAATGACACTCGCGTATACAGTGCATAATAACGGAATCACTGCTGTAAAGTAAAAACAAACAAAAAAATTTAACCAGTACTTTACCTTTGAGAAGAATTGCGACAGAGCAGTTTTTCTGTGGAAAGCAGAGAGTGTCTGTGTGTGTGTATGTGAAGACAGGGAGGGGGGTGTAAAGGCGAGAGAGGTGTGTGCGCGTGTGTGTGTTGGTGTCAAATTACGCACGCACACACACACATAGGAGACACGCTGAAACAGAAAGCGAGATGTTGATTATACCAGTAAGAGACGAGCACTAAGGCCCAGCATGGGAGACGATTACCCACAATTCCGCAGTGCGAGAGAGCGTAAAATCATTGGCTCAGTTGTGATCACGTGTGGCTCTTTTTCAAAACAAGAGGGCATGCGTGATACATGATACTCGGCACTCGTAAACCAAGACTTGCTCGTTTTTCAAGTCAAAATGTATTAAAAAATCTTTGCTCGTCTTGCAGAACACTTGTGAACCGCGTTTTCTTGTAATCCGAGGTTCCACTGTAGTTATGTTTACTTAAATTTGGAAACATCATTACTTAAAAAATTTTATGTAACTGATTACCTCAAATTTTTTAGGTTTTGCCAACTTATTCGGGTTTACAGTGTATGCTTAAAATACTCAAAATCAAATTTCTTTTTTAGTCAAAAAAGTTAATCTTTTGATATTTTGCCACATTCAAATTGTAATTGTAGGACTTAATTACAATATAAAATGTTTTTCATTTTCTCCTTTTTTTTTTTAAATGATACAAAAATCTACAAACACTTGGAACAGTGTAGTAACAAACACTCGCATAAATGTATATTCTGACAGTGTTCATACATGTGTATGTGGAGGTCCTAACGTGTGTGTCATTCCAGCACATCTTAGGCACCCCAATGGATTCACAAATTTCCAGATATTGTTTAATTAATTATTTAATGAAAATCCTTGCATAAGTCAGTTCAGTGTATCACTTGCAACATACACCAGTTACAAACAGACATTTTCCCTCAACTACCTTTTTTTTTTTTAAGGCTCATTCACACAGCCGGTTCAGCATAAGAATATTGCTCTATTGTTGCACCTAGGCATTCCGTTTGAAAAGAACAGATGGAATCAGGAGTCATTGTTAATGTTCCAGGAGCAGAGATAGTGGCAGAGGTGACATGAGAGCTCCTTGAAAAGAAAGGGGCCCCCATTGCATAACAGGGGTTTTACATTTTCAACATGATGTTTGTGACAAGCCATTGAAGGTTTAAACCATATTAAACAGTCAACATCCATCCATCCATCCATCCATCCAGGAACCTCTGTAGTCCAACTAGGGACCATGGAGGCCAATGGTGACCATTGTATTTATTCCCATATTTTTGTCCTCCAGTCAACATTCGCACGTGCATTCACACACTATGGGCAATTTAGGAACACCAATTAGCCTAATCTGCAAACCCACCAAGAACAGGAAGAGCATTCAAACACTAGTATATACATATAACACCATATACAGTATATACTGTATATGAGCACATTAGAGCTATTGCTTTATTTATAAGTTATGTCTATTGTCATGCATATTTCTGAAGTATATCAGTATATCAAAAACATTGTGTTTCTTTACATAAACATTTTAAATAAATCTTTAGTTAGTTTAATAGCTTAAAGCAAGTGAAGGTTTTTTGAGGGAAGAACCTTCATGCATTTTATAGAAAATGTAACTGGTACTTTATATTGCACCAAAAGCATTTCTATAGTACTGAGGTCCATCACAATGTGAACTTATCCAAGGTTACATTTTCCAGGTATTGAGTTATGGTTGAGAGCACAGTTACTGTAATACACTTTTCTAAATTTTAATTGGTGTAAAGAAGGAAACTGCCCCTTTGTCTATTATTTTTGGTATACAGTGGAACCTTGGATTATGAGCATAATTCGTTCCAGAAGCATGCTCATATTCCAAAATACTCATAAACCAAATGTAATTTTGCCATAAGAAATAATGAAAACTCAAATTATTCGTTCTACAGCCCAAAACATAAAAATAATTAATACACCGTATAAAGTAAAAATAAAAAAAATTACACTGCACTTAACATTTAAAAAAAGTAAAAATAAATCCAGACAGTTAAGTGTTTCCTTTTGTGCCCGCAGGCACCGTGTATTTATATGTGTGTGTGTGTGTGTGTGTGTGTGTGTGTGTGTGTGTGTGTGTGTGTGTGGAATTAGCCCCTCGCCTCGTCTTAAACAGTAAAACTACTTCTCCCTTCCACACCTCGCTTTTTAAGTTTCACAACTAACATACACAATGCAAACACTGCATACTAATGGAATCACTGCTGTAAAGTAAAAAATAAAAAATAACAAATGAACCACCACCTTACCTTTGAAAAGAATCGCGACAGAGCTGAGTTTTCTGATCCGGGGAGATCTGTGTGTGTGTGTCTCTGTCAAATTACGCACATGTGCACACGCACACACAAAGTAAGTATGTGTGAGTAAAAAAGTGTGTGTGTGTGTGTGTGTGTGTGTGTGTGTGTGTGTGGGGCACAGTATCAAATTACGCGTGCGAAAACAGAAAAGAGATTATATGAGACGAGCGCTGACGCAGCAGGGGACTCTTATTTTGACGCAGGGGAGACGATTACCCATAATTCCTGCAGTGCAAGAGAGAATAAAATCATTGGCTCAGTTGTGAACACTTGCTCGGTTTCCGATTAAAAATTCATTAAAAATCTTTGCTCGGTTTGCGGAACACTTGTAAACCACGTTACTCGCAATCCGAGGTTCCACTGTACATGGTCCGGTAGTACCTGCCAGAGGGAAGGAGTTGAAAAAGCTTTTCTCCATGGCAGGAGAAATGTGGAATAATTTTCCCACTATATTTCCTGGTTCTTGAATAGTAGAAGTCATTGAGGTTGAGGTGGAGCAGGGATGCACCATTATTTAATTTAATTTTTTTCTAAAGTAGTGTTCCTGTTGGCTGTTGGCTGTTGTCTGGTCCTATTCTGTGTTGTTTTCCTGCTCAAAACCCTGATTTGCAAAGAAGAGATTTGATGAACAGCCCCTGTCTAAAACCATGCTTCCTTAGTTACCACAGAAAATATATTCTCAGCTTTTTAAAGATGAAATTGATGTTGGTCATCTGCAAACTTTATAAATTTAACATCTGGGTGCTTAAAAGTGTCATTAGTGTAGCACAGTCATTAGTGCTTTTTTTCTTCTACTTTTTTTTTTTTAACCCTAATCCAATAAGCCTTCATAGTGAGTAAAACTGCATCTGCCAGGCTGCCATTGTTTTGGCTTTTTCTGTGCCGAACACATACACAATAGGCAGCATACTGGTATTTAAATGTGGATAGGATAAGTACAGAGTCAGTCAGTCAGAGTCATTTGTTTCATTTAATAAAAGTGTTTTTGAATGTACTTGCTCAATATAGATCTCAGAACTTCTACACGTGTTGTATATCTTGAGAACAGCCCGTAGTATATGGGGAGTGGTGGAAGACGGTGTGCCAGAGGTGTGATGGTGCAATTGTCATTGGGTGGAATACATTTTCTTTCTGCTTGTTCTTACTGTTTCTAGCAGTCTGTTCCTGTCCTGTTTTGTGGCTGCTCCAAACCAGACTATAATGGATGTGCACAGGATCGATTCAATGACTGGACTGTATAACACTGTAATAACAGTTTCAGCAGTAGTACATTCTCAGCTAATGTACAGAAAGTGCATCTTCTGCAGGACCTGTTTGAGAATGAAATTAAAGTTGGCATCTCACTTTAAGTCTTGAGAAATGGCACACCACAGAAACATAAAGAACTCTACGGAGTAACACAATCTCCACATGTTTCAAACAGGACAGAATTCAGAGCTAACTTGACTGAAAGTCCAAAGTGAAGGCCAACATGGCTTGATTCTGTAAAAATGGGACATGTTGAGACTTACTGTAGCATTTGAAGTCTCACTGTCAGCCTCCATCTGAAGGTGAGAGAGCATGCATGCTCCTGGATCTCCAGCAGCAATTCCAACCAATCCTGTGCCATGTGCCATTTCTCCAAATGTCCCCTAAACAGAAGACAGTGCTAATTGGTGCTGAATCTGTCACCATCTACGCATCACCATCATTTTGTGTTGTCAGCCCTTTGTAGATACACAGTATGGGGTGTCTCACTGTGGACACCATTGAATTCTGAACCATTGGTCCCTTCCTGGGGCTTAAAAACACAAAAAATCCCACAACCAAAACAAAGTCCAAAAACAAAGTCTGGGTTTGCTACTGCATACAAATTAATTAGGGTAATGTATTACTATCATTATAATTCTCTTTGGCAACATCCTTGTGAGAAATTATAATGTAGTTTGGCTTATTATGTTAATAAAATCTATCCCTCTGCAAACTATACATATATTTTTTTCCCCAGAAATATGACTGAACACAATCTTTTTTTGTGTTTACCTTTTACATATACTGTACTATTTGTTCCTCTTTATTACCAATGCTTTGCCTTATAAATCTCCCATAGATATACTTTTCCCCACAGTCTCTTTCTATTTCTGGAATCAAGAATGGTGTCCTTACCTGAAGTGAGCAAGACCTGCAGATCTTGGATGTTCATTGTAATATTGGAGGAATTTGTGTGGGCTGGCTTCTGGGAAAGCACACCACGGTTCCAGTTTTCTTCATTTAGAGATAATGGCTTCTTCTCTGGTTCACTGGAGTCCCAGAGCCTTAGAAATGGTTTTGCAACCTTATTTCCAGCCTTAACACTATATCTTTCTTTTGGGAATGAATTTTATTTGATCACAACATAATGTGCTGCTTGTTGAAACTTTTAAGCCTATTTGACATTGTAGACTAAGTGAGGAGTGCATATACTTACAGAATCAGCCAGAAAAGAAAAATTTTACAAACTTCTGGGTAAACAAACTTGTATAAATATTTTAATACTAAATGTATTACTAATATATATATATATAATGTTAACGTTATAATAATATAATTAATAATATATTAATGTAATATACATCATACTATTTCTATTCTGTATTCATACTGTAAATATGGTACGATTAGCCTCTAATTCATTTTAAAGTAACATTTCCTTAATTATGTTATTAAGTAACTAAGACATTATGATGATGATTATTTGAATATAGTGATGTGGTGTTTTTTTTTCACTCAATAAATAAACTATTATTCATAAATTGTTTATTCAGGTTGTTTATTTCCTATAACGTATAATGTGCTTTCTTGTCAATTTTGAAATTACTGAGTATGATAAATACTGAAGGATATAAATACATTTTTGTCGGACTTGCATATATACGCAGGTTTGGTTCATGTGCTGTACAAACTATATAAATTGAATTTAAATGCAATCTAGATGAGCTAATAAGGTCTCATGATTTCAAATCAATTTGTATATACTTTAATAAAGGCATATAGAGACAACTCTATACATTCACGCTAATTAAACATGTACATTTGTTACATTATGCTAGAAGCACGGTTATGTTTTATCATCCTGTGTTCTTTAAAAATGCAAAGACTCACCAGTATAGAAATACTTGGATTCTAGCTGCTGGCAATGTTTAGTGAAGCTTCAAACCATGTTACAGTATGATCATCTTATCAGTAGAAGATGGAACTGGTGTGGGATTGAAAAGGTTTTTTAGCGGTAATGTGTTATGACTTCCTGCCACACAAAGCATCAAAAGAAAAGAGGATGCTGCCTACAAAGGCATATTGGGAATAGAGATTTTCCCTTCTGACAGCTTGGAGATGTCTCAGTGATACATCAGTCAATTTTTGTTTAAAAAAATACACAGCCTGACCAAAAAGAAGTCATACACTCTAATGTTTTATTGGAACAGCTTTTTCTTTGAATGGCCAATTCATGTGCGGAAATGATTTCTCATGCTTCCAGAGCCACTCTTTCGAAAGGTGAGTCCTGGAATATGGCTCTGCCAACACTGAAGAAAAACCCCATAGATGTGATAACCTGGTCATTGAGTACATTGAGGTCATCAGCTGGCTTAATTTTATTGCCACATACCGTAATGTTGCTGACCAACTGAAGCAACCCCAGATCATAACACTGCCTCGAGACTATAGTAAGCACTGTGCATGATGGGTGCACCACTTTATGCGCTTCCCTTCTTACTGTGACCTTCATAATCATAATCATTACTCTGGAATAGAGTCAATCTGAACTCAGCAGAACACATGACCATATTTCCTTTGCTGGAAAGTCCATTTTAAAAATTAAAGCCTTTCATTCTGATTAGTCTCACTAACAAGTGGTTTTCTTATGGCCACACAGCTGTTCAGTACCAGTGTTGTGATTTCTTTGCATATTGTCCATGTATCAATGCTTTTATTGTCAATTTCTTTTATGATGCAACTTCAGGAAGTGTTTTTGGGCTTTCCATTCATGTTTTTTTTTTTTTTCTGAGCACAGTTCTTCTACAAAGATGATGGTTCAGCACTTTCCTCGCAGGTTTTAATAACATGTTGGACAGTTCAGTGCTGGAAGTGTATTTCCAACAAGAAATTGGCTAATTTCCAATTAGCATTGCATAAAATAACTACCGATTCAACTTCAAATGCTTAGCAACTTCAAATGCTTTCAGCTTTCATTTGATAACATCCCTGAGCTTGGTGAAAGATTTGTTCGGCGAGGTGGATGCAAACACAGTTTCTTAGCTTGTTGAAAGTGACCAAGCAAGAAACACAAAACCTAAGAAACAAAATGAGGACAATGAAGCAAGGCAACAATGCAAATACAGCATGAATTACTGTAGATTACAGAGATCCTGAAAACAGAAGACAAAAGCTAGACAGCGAGTGGTATCCAAGATGGGATATAAATACTAGTGCTCATGAAACACAAATGATGAGCAGTTACAGTATGAGTGTCGTGATAGGTGACGTGCAGTGGCTGATGGGAGCTATCCACAACAAGCTCAATAAATCTTTTCACATGAAAAGTAATTCCTTTTTTTCCCGTAAATGTAACTGTGTTATGTAACGTACAGTATGCTTCTGCCAAAACTGATATTAAACATATAGAAGGTACTACAGATTAATAAAGTGTTGCGTTTTATTGCAAATGTTTATTCTTTTTTATTATATCTGTGAAAGTGCATTTGATATAAATCTAAAGTTAACAACTCAAGTGTTTCAAATTACTAATACCTATGATAATGTTAAACTGTGTAGTCCATCTGCATTAACATGCGTTGCCTTTCATGTTTATCTCTGGAGTCCAACATTTGATAGACAGTTCAATCAATCAATCAATGCTAACAGTCACAAGGAAGGTTACCTCCATGTCACTGCTTCCTTGAGAGCAGGGTCAGCTAAGTAAAATCTGCAAACAATGCATTCATCATTACACATGAATGCAAACAAGTAACCAGAGTGTCACTAGGGCTCCCTCTACTGGCAGTCACCACATGAATGCAAACAAGTAAACATTCTGCATGTTGAATGCTACCATATCTTCATATAAGATATTCATTCATTATTATTAACAGTAGTAAAAGTGTAGCAGTGGTGAATCTGGGATGTTGATTATAAAGGTTGGGGGTTTAAGTCATCACCACAAGGTTACCCTGTAAGGCCATTAACCCTATCCCCATATAAACTACCCAGCTATGATTTGATGTAGTAACCCCAAGAATGACAATAAAAGTCCAAGAAAAAAAGATAATAGTAGTGATTGTGGTGGTAGGAACCCAAAACGTGTGAGTCCAAACTCTTGACTGGTGTGTCTTTTCAAGAGTAAATTTGTCAGTTGTCTTGTGCAGAGGAAGGGTGGGTACAGCATCAATATCCCTATCAGTGCTACTGCAACTCCTGAACAAATCCATATTATGGCAAGAAATAATCAGTTAAGTAAAAGAAAAGACAACCCATAATTACTTTACGAAATGAAGGTCAGTGAGTGAAAAATTGCAAGAACTTTGAAGTGCAGAGAAAGTGCAGTCACCAATATCATCAAATGCTATAAGGAAACTGACTCTCATGAGGACCATCCCAGTAAAGGATGACTAAGAGGTACCTTGGCTGCTGAGGATATGTTTATTAAAATAACCAGCTGCAAAAACTGATTTACAGCACCTCAGATTAGAGATCACATACTGTAAATCAGGGGTCTCAAACTCAATTCCTGGTGGGCCGCAGCCCTACAGCGTTTTGTTCCAACCCTGCTCCAACATACATACAATGTAGTTTTCAAATAAGCCTTAATGACTTGTTTAGTTGTATCAGGTGCTTTTAATTATGTTTGGAACAAAACTCTGTGGGGCTGCGGCCCTCCAGGAACTGAGTTTGAGACCCCTGGTGTAAATGCTTCCACTGTTCAGAAGAAACTGCATGGGTCAGGCCTTCATGCTGGAATTGCAGAAAAGAAACCATTTCTTTGGCAAACTTTGGAAAACTATCCTTGAATCTAAAAAATCCAAATTTGAGGTTTTAGGTTATATCCACCATGTCTTTGTTGGATGCAGAGAGAGTGAACAGTGGGTTCCTGAAGGTCCTGAAAATTGAAGGCAATTTTAACATCACCAACACAACCATAGCTACCACAGCATTTTGAACAATGATTTGTTTTCCAACCGGACACTGACCCCAGCACACACCGCTGTGGTCAAGAAGGAGAGTGATAGAGTGCTGCATCAAATGACCTGGTCCCCTCAATCATCTAAATGCATTTGAGCTGGTTTTGGATGAGTTGGACCAGAGAGTAAAGGAAAAGTACCCAACAAATACTCAACATCTCTGGGAACTTCTTTAAGACTGTTGAAACAATTGAGCAATTTAGGATTTCATTTGACTGCCATTAGCTTTTAAAGAATGCATGTGTGAAAAATATTCTTCATACTCCCATAACCACTCTTTAACCATTTGCAATTTTACTCATGCCATCAGGGAAGCAAAAAAATAAAAAAAATTAAAAAATCCATTTATGGGAAAACCCTGTCATTCAATATATTCATGTAGTCAGCTGACTTCAAGTTATTGCCATCTAACATTGCTGAGCCTAGACCTGACCAACAGAAGCAGTCTAAAATACTCCAGAGTATTGTACTGGACATTATGCACAACAGGTTTATTGCTACATTCCATCTCCTTCTTACTCGAATGCACCTATCACTGTTTTATAGGGTAAACTGTTTTATCACAGAGTCCAATTTGTTGTGCTTAATAGAAAATGAATACCTTTTTTATGATAAGCTTCAATAATATCTAAAACCTTGGTCTAATTGTCCCAAGAATTAGTGGGTGGCTGAGGCATGGACCAACTGCCACCTTCACTCTATGCTTTTGGCCCCAGAATTTAGTTATAATTGGCACCAGCAGATACTTGTGAATATCTCCATGCACACACCTTATTATTTCCCATTCTGCTGTCCATTTCTATGCAGCTGCTCCACACTTGTCTGCAGTGGCCATTTTAGTGAGTGCCATGTGTAGCATTAGTCGCAGGGGACCCAGCTGAGAATATGCTGGGCTGCAGCAGCTTCAGTCTGCTCATGTCACGTCACGCCAGATTCACCTGTTCATGTCGGCTCCAGATTGCACTCCACTCCTTTGACTCACTCTCTGCTCTCCACACACCTGTTCACCATCATCAATCACTTCCACTCCCTATTTAAACCACGCATGGACACCACCACGTCGCCAGATTATTGAGTGCCTTACCAGCCCAATATTTCCGCGTCTTGTCTCGTCACAGTCTGCCAAGTTACCGACCATGCTTCGTTTATTGACTACGTTTCTGCCTCACGTTTTGGATTTACCCTTGTTTGGATTTCTCATCATTGACCACTTACCTGTTTCCTTGATTACGGATTTGGATCACGGATTTTCCCCCAGCTCTCCGGTTTCGACCCTCACTTGTTCTACAACCACGAGTCAGTCCTCATGCCCTACCAAGCTCACACTACTTTTGCCAAGTGGCTCGAGCTTCTCCAGTGAGCCCGCTACGGCTAAGATCAGCCTTGCCAGGTTGCAGCCCCCACTCTCCAGTTACATTCAGTGACACCACTACTCAACCCGAGTTCTTCCCTTTCCACGATCTGCACCAAGCCCACCACGGTGCCTGACAGCTCATGCATAAGGGCCTGAAGCACAAGTGCTGCTTAATGCACAGGTCAAGGAGTGCTTGATTTTGGGTTTGTTGGAGGAGAACAAGGGTTTTGAAGATCTCATGAAGTGGTGAGGCTTATGTGATAGTGTCAGGGTGTTCCTCAATCTCCAGTTTTTGGCACCATTGGAGAACCTTGATGGGTAAAGTTTAGAGGAGGAATTATTTGTGTCCATTTCCGCCAAGCTTTGAGCATTTCTTCAGTCCATGCTTTTCAGCACACCTTTAAAATCTCAACAAAACCAAAATAACTTAACCGAAACATTTTGTTCAGGAATTTGCTCAGTCAAGACCAAGTGCATGTGTGTGGGTTTGACTGTGTGTTGATGTGTGTCTAACAAATTCTGCCAGTTGTACAGTAGCACTCTCTAGATGTAGTCTCTTTCCAGTTACCAAAAAAATACACAAAAAAGCTACAAATATGTCAACCCACAGTAAGCACTCACCCGCTGCCACATATTTCTAGTCTCAATATGCTTCAGCTTTTCATGGCAGCTTTGCATCAAAAAAGTGACAATTGAAAGTTGAAAATTTTGCTACAGTGTTATAAAAGTATGAACCGATTTCCCTATTAAAGGAAATTACTGCATGAGTGTCAGTACAATTGTTCTGGTGCTCAGGTTTGGAGAGGTCACGAACATTCTATTTGTTAAACCACCATTGTAATCAAGCACTAATGCACCGTTGATGTGTTTGTACTGTAGAAAAGCACAATGAAAAATACAATAAAAATAAACACATGTCTTTCATTCGTGGCCTTGTGCCGTCACATGACCAAATGTTAATTATGTAAATGAGCACAACGAGGAGGAAGGGATCAAAGACATCAAAAAAATGTACAGGCCATGAACCATTTCATGAGGTAAGCAATCAGTTGCAAATGACCTTCTCGTTTCTACAAAAATAAATAAATAAATAAATAAAAACACTTATCTTGAATGTATAATGAATTATATTAAACAACAAATGTTAGCACTGAAGTAGCATCTTGGAAAATAAAAGGTCCTTCACGAACGAGGCTCTCGTAGCATAATCAGATCTAAATATAACAGCTTGTAATGGACATGACCTACATGAAAGGATGCGGAAGTGGGAATGGTGTTGCATTTCGTTTTATTTTGATTAGTGTCAAATGTCACATCTACATAAAACAAAAACAGTGTAAAGGCATTTTTCATATATTTTTTTTTTATTTTTGTTATTTATACAGTATACACAAAATAAAAAAATGCATAAGTTATGATAAATGGAACTTCTATATTCTATATTTATTTCCTTCACAATGCATATATTTATTTGGATTTTTAATGCTTTCTATTTACAGAACCAAAATTATAATTGCATAAGAATCAAATGCCTGTTGTATTAATTAGTGTTACACCATAGGACTTTTTTTTTCTGTAACAAGCTCTTCAAACATTTCCTTTACTGTATATAAACACATTCATTCTAATATGAGACTATTATGCTATTTCTGTAGTAATTTACACCCATCAGTGGGGCCGATCTGGTCCCTCGTGGCATGGCATCACAGGTTCTCTGTGGTTGTTTGGCATCAGGACGTTTGCAGTAGACCCTTTGGGTGCTGTGGGTTGTGTGTGTAGGGGAGGGGGGGAAGGGGAGCGGGTGCTTAATCGGATTGTGATCTATGGAGTGTGGAGTGCTGGTTGGCAGACTTAGGCTCATTGCTTGCTGGGTCTGCTGCATGCCGGGCTGTATTGCACTGGGTGTTTTGGTGCCTTTCTATCATGGCCAGCATCGACATATTTTGGCAAGTCGTGCTGCATTGGGTTTTCTGTTAGATTAGACAGGCGAGCCCTGGGTCACTGTGGGCATGTGTGAGCCTTGGCTGCACAAGATCCTGTTACCAGTATATAATTGATAATCAGTGTTAATGTGTTAATAGGATATGGTGTTAATGTTTTGTCTGATCTGTGTATAATCTGTAAACAGATTACAATTATTTGAAGAAGTGCTGGAGTTTATGCAAGAAGGCATTTATCTGTCATGGTCTACCCGCTGGACTCCTTAGTAGAGATGGCTCAGAGGAGGACGGTGGCTAAGCTGACATCAATCATGGACAATACCTCAACTTCCTTGCATGAGACTGTGCAGGCCCTTAGGAGCCGCTTCAGCAGCAGAGTGTTATTCCCACGGTGTAGGAGGGATCATTACTGCAGGACTTTCATTCTGATACCAGTCACTCTGTACAACACAGACATTCAGTAAAACTGTTTCTGGACCATCAAACTCGGTCATTACTTCGGTATCACACATGAAATCACATATTTACATACGGGTAGTTGTGTATTGCTGAAAGTGCCTCCGTGTCTGGTTTTGAATGTGGGTTTTGCCAAACTGCTGCTTCTCTCTTCTCAGTATTGCAGCCCATACTGACCTACAGCACTTTCACCCATGCTGTGAACAACAATTAGTGTAATTAATGGTTATTAGACCACCTAGATGTGGAGTGATACATGTAGTTAACCGTCCCGGTGCTGTTACAGTCTATCGTCATGGAGCAGAACTAACAATATTTTATGTATATGTATACAGTATAATAATCTTATCTTATTATGAAAAGTATCTCCGATGTCATAACATTAGGCACAATAGGAAAGTTATTATGAGGTTATCATTTCTGAGGAGCGAGTTACATTGTTAAAAAAAAGTTTTTTGTTGTATACAGTATATTAAGTTCAAGAGAGAGATAAAAGAGAGGGTAGTAAGGGTGGTGACTGTTTATATAGCCATAGTGTAAGTGATGGTTTATTATTTGCCTATAACAGCACCATATTATGTTCTATTCCTTACATATGACAGATGCAAGGTAGAGAGCCAAGCACAGTCTTGTATACAGTCAATTTTATATAAAATATAATATAATACAGTTAAACCATAGTTTCATATTTTTAGATTTTTTACTTTATGCTCTTACATTCATATTGTCATGAAGTGTAGAAATATATCCTGTGATGGATTGGCACCCTGTCTAGGGTGTACCCAGCCTCGTGCTCTTAGTTTTTTGGTATTGTATAGGCTGCAGAACTTCCCTTTGACACTGTACAGTATACTGGATAAAGTGGTACAGTATAAATGACAACAAGTGAGTTACAGTAGTGTAACTGCATTTTTTTTTTGGTTCGGCAACAATTGGAGTAATTAGGCATGCTAAAGGTAATATGATTAAACTTTGTCTGCCTTATGTTTGTTAATCAGTAAATTATAAGCAGGTTGAGGTCAATAACTAATCACATACTGTAAAATGCTAAAGCAGGCTTTGTAAATTACCCCTGAGGCTGTATTCATACCTGGTATTAACGTTTGTCACAAGTAATCTGATCACAAGTAGTCAGCTGAGCTGTGTAGTTATTCACACCTGGCATTATCAATGCAACTCACATTTGCCATATGCACATTTAATAGGCATTTGTTTTCGGATTGAAATGCCTGGCAAATTCTATTGTATCTACACTTATGGACTGTTTCAAATTTTTTGCTTGTGTGGTAACAAAACTTATAAATGAACAGCAGATGAGATGGCAAATGAAGCTTAGAAAACAGCTGCTTTCATTTCTGCTCTTTTAACCACAACGTGAAATATTATTCTAGATAGTGTAGCGAGTTATTGTCACTGGAGTTTATCAGTTTGACACAATTTTGAAAACAATCTCACAAGTATTCCATACACAGATGAACAACTGGTCTTTTGTTGCGTTCCAGGATCTATTGAAATTCATTCGGGTTTACGCTACAAAGCTGATTTTGCAATGTGTGTCCCTGCCGACCTGGGAATGTTGTTGGATCAATGTGCGGCTTTGAGACACATTTGATTCTATTCTTAACTGTTCTTAGTGCCGTCCATTTATAATCTGATCACATTTTAATATTAGGTGAATGGGACCTTATAATCTTTTAATGATTAGAGGACTTTGAGAATCATGAAAGTTAAAGTCTATTTAAGTCTAATTCAGGAGTTTTATTTACAGGCATGACATTCTGTACTATTCTTATATCTTTTGTGTAATGCTTTATTTGATCAGTACATTAATTAAGTGGTAAAATATGTAATGTAATATATAAACAACATCAACAGAGAATAGCGTCCCTATTCTCTCCTCCCATTACAGTATGTACTACATTTTTCCTGTGATTTATTATGAGTGCTGCAATTATTATATACATAATTTGATACATACACGCGTGGACAAAATTGTTGGTACCCTTCTGTCAATGAAAGTAAAACTCACAATGGTCACAGAAATAACTTTAATCTGGCAAAAGTAATAATAAATAAGAATTCTATGAATGTTAACCAATGAAAGTCAGACATTGCTTTTCAACTATGCTTCAACGGAATTATAAAAAAAAATTATGATGGTACAATTACCCAAAGGGTACCAACAATTTTGTCCACGTGTGTATTACTACAGACCCTGCGATGAGAGCACTGCTGCTGCATGCTGCAAAATCACGTCTGGCTTCACAGTTGGACACCAGATTCCTTAACCTGTGGGATCTAATTCCAGTCACTGTTCATCGCACAGCCTTAGCCTGTAACCGTCCCACCTGACCCTCATGCAGGTGTTCAGGTCAAACGTCGTCATAGATCATCCAGAACTAATTTTGGTTTGGATACTTGAATTGTGTTGAACCTTAGTCATTTTCCTTGCTTGATGTACTTGTTTTAATTTTGTGTTTTGATATTTGAAATCAATGCAATTAAACTTTACAATTTGCAATGAACTGTAATTCAAGTAAACTTTATCTTACGCACTAAATAACATCCCATACACCTCAGCATCAGTTGAAAAAAAAAAAAAACTAATACCTGTATTAATAGTTTAAAGGTAACTGGAGAAAATTCTGATATTGACAGCAAAAGTATTAACATTATTCACGTGCTGTAAATTCATTTTGGCTTTCTTGCCTTATATGCTTCATTTTAACGCATGTGCTATGATAAGGATTCATGATCTGAAGCATACATGAAAACTTGTTGACATTAAGAAGGTACTATACAGTAGGAATTTGTCCCTCATCATCATTGTACAGGATGTGGCACATGGGCCATGCCAACCCTTCAGCTTTAATATACAGATTCTACTCTTTATGTGAAGTCAAAACATCCTACAGGTCAGACAAAACAAGTAAGAAATTCATCACTTTTTAGGGTAACCAACTACGTTTTTGGAAATTAGCATTGAAGCTTTCATTTGCCTTGTGGGTTAGCAAATGAAATATATCCAACCCTTTAAATAACTGTAATAATCAGAAGCTAGGCAAAGATAATGATGGTCCACACTTCATTCAAGAGCATAGTCCATCACACTATTCAGTTAGCGTATGGGTTTATCATCCAGGTGATGTTTTTTTTTTTTTTTTATAACAAGGACACAGCATAATTAATGCAAATGAATACTCTAGTGCATTTTCACGATACACAAAAGTGCAGTAAAGGTTATACTGATGCAAAAAAAAAAAACATGCGTTAGTAACTAGGCACATGCGTGGCCCATCCCATTCTAGATTTTCACAACTGTGCTTTTCCGATTTTGTGGCTACAGATTGAGGAAGTTAGGTGTTCACATACTTTTGCTTGTATGTGTAGGTGCATGTGTCACATCCTGATTTCAAAAATAATGCAAAACATAAGCAGCGTATTATGTGTGTGAATGGGTGAATTACAAGCAAGTCCTTAAGGTGCATCACATCTAAAAAGAAAAAAAAGAAAAAGAAAAAAAAAAGGTTATGTTTGATTCATGGATAATGCTATCTAATGAACAATACCTCCTCTAAAATCTATTCTGAATAGAGGAAACTTAAATGCCATACTAAAACTTGAGTCCTTATATTCTAATTATAATCTATCTATTGATCATCTATACTGTTTATTCCATGTAGGGTCAGCTTAGGGTGGAAGGTGGGGTACACACTGGTTATGATATAGTAGGGCATACAGTATCTTTGAACTTTGAGAGGAAACCAGAGTTTCCGGAGGAAGCCCACCAAGCACAGAGACAAAATGCCAACTCCACCCACACAAATCTGATTTAATAGATTCAAACCCCAAATGCTGGAAAGGCTGAACACTGACTCACCATTCTGCCACTAAGAATCCATAAATATTAATTTATGCATGTTTAGTAATCATCAGTCATCAGGTGTAATGCCACAGATATCTAGACAAGCTGATCCACAGGTTACTACAATTCCGGTTGCTAGGCAATGTCACCGGAGGGGCAATCTGGCAAAACATGCAGCACCTGGTCATGCCACAATATAAGCCTGCCAAATGCCTCTCAGTGTGCAGACATTGGTTCTGCACCAGGTAGGAGAGTGACTCTGGTAAAAAAAAAAAAAATAGAAAGAGAGAGAAAAGTGAAAAAAAAGAATTAGAAAAGATTAACTTCACGTTCATAAAAATAGAAGCTTTATGTTCAAACAAAAAGGAAAAGAGAAACAACAAACCATTTCTTCCAAATTTGCATTGAACTCCTCATAAACTTCCTTCGGCATTCTTCCACATCTTTCGCTGCTCCCCAACAGTCAAGGCTGTGTTGAGTTCACTTATTCAAACCTATTGTATAGTATACTGTATCCTACACTATATCGCCTGCCTTCACATGCGTATGACCTTTAGTAACACCCAATTCTTAAGCCATAGGGTTTAATATGATGTTGGCCCACCCCCTGCATCTACAGCACAACAGCTCTCCTGTGAAGGCTTTCCACAAGGTTTAGGAGTGTGTTTACGGGAATATTTGACTATTCTTCCAGACACTGATGTGTGAAGGCCTGGATCACAGTCTCCAGGAGTCTCCAGGATTCTCAAGTTCTTCCACACCAAACTCACTCATCCATGTCTTTTTGGACCTTGCTTTGTGCACTGGTGCGCAGTGTGATGTTGAAACTGGCATGGGGTTGTTTTTCAGGAGTTTGTCTCAGCCTCTTACTTCCAGGGTAAGGAACTCTTAATGCTACTGCATACCAAGACTTTTTGATGCTCCCAACTTTGTGGGAACTTGTTACTCAAGTTTGAATACAAGTCAATACTTTTTGCAATATAGTGTATGTAGTGAGTTCACATATTTGCATATTTTTTAAAAAGTTGGAGGACAACCGAGAGAAAACCACACGTGAAGAACATGAGAAACTCAGCACAGAGAGTAACCCGAGCTGCCCCACCCACAGAACTTTGAGGTCGCACTATTCACATTGGCTTTATGACCCCTATTGCTTTTACGACTTGCCTAAATGATCTTTCTGTAAAGATTTTGTTTAAACAGCCATTTTACAAACACAGTGATAAAACAGTCTAACTAAATAGATCAATAGCCTTGCTAGATAAATGTGATTTCCTCACACGAGAAACTAATCTGACAAAATACTGTCTAAACTGAGGCCGAAATGAAAATCACAATTTTGGGGCCTCCGAGTGGCGCAGTGGTAAAAGCGCTCGTCTTATCATCCGGAGATTGCTAGTTCGAATGCTGGGTGATGCTGTAACCTCTCGCAGCCAGAAGTCTAGAGAGAGCTGATTGGCCGAGCTCTCTCAGAGGGGAGGGATGAGAGGTACATAGTGCTCCCGCATTAATCACGGCTCTACAGCCAATCAGGGGCGTCTGTGAGATCACGCAAGGGAAAAGAGCGGATAGCGCTGTCCTCCGAGTGTGTTACGCCGCCCCCAACGGTGCGCGAGCGAGCAGTTCGAAAAGATGCGGTCGGCTGGCGTCACATGGTTCGGAGGAAACATGTGATAGTCTTCGGCCCTCCCGGCTGAGTGGTAGTAGTAGCCTTAATGTGGGAGCCCCCTAGTGACGGGGAGGAATTGGACACGACTAAATTAGGGAGAAAAAAAAAATTTAAATCACAATTTTGTCTCCTTGGTTATAGACAAGCTGCTTCAAAATGAAAGTAATATTTTCCTCTTGGAAGACGGACTGGTTCTAGATAGGAACGAGTGTGTGTGTGTGTCGCCGTCACCCTTGGCTTGCTCATCAGAGACATTTTATTCATCATTCACTCATTCATCTCATAATTATCTAGTCACATTTTTCTCACACATTTTTTTTGGTTAAGCTGCTTTGAGACAATGAAAAGAACATTGTTCATTATATAAATAATGCACTATATAAATAAAATTGAATTGAATTTTGTGTGTGGGTGTGTGTGGTGTGTGTCTGTGTGTGTAGGTGTGGTGTGTGTGTGTGTGTGTGTAGGTGTGGGGTGTGTGTGTGTGCGTGTGTGTGCATGTGTCTGCGCGTGTGGGTGCGTGTGGATGTGTGTGTGTGAATGTGTAGGTGTGTGTGTGTGTGTGTGCGCGTGTGTGTGTGTGTGTGTGTGTGTGTGTGATAGATTTGTGTCTTGTCAGGAATGTCAAGAATCATCTCTGGATCCACCATGACTGGAATAAAACAGTTAATGAAGAAGAATGAATAAATCAATAAAGCAAGAAATTACAAAATCAATAAAGAATAGATTCGGCTCTTTTTTAATCCTAGCTGACCATTTGCGCTGTGATTTTTTTTGAAAAAGCCTCAGTGAAAACATCTATCACTGCTGTTTACTGCTGATGAAATGTTAAAATGAATATAATAAAACTGTTTATATAGGCTGAGCTGATGAGTATTCAATGCACAATTTCGGTAAACAATATCTCTTTACATGAAGCAGTAGGTGGGTGAAAGGTTGAAAACACATTAAATAGACATTACTGAAGCGAAAGACGTGTCCTGCACAATGTGTGTGGTCCTTGAACATTCATGCATATTCATCTCCATTTACAGCTAGCCACGAGTTCAATGTTTGGTCACAGCTTTGTGGGTGTAAGGTAGGTTTGACATTGGCTGTTGGGTTGGTAATTGAGTGACGTATAATATGTTGCCTACACTTTGCAAAGGTTGAGAACCTCTTCAGTCGATATTTGCAGTCATTATCTTGTATTCCATAAAAAATGTAGTAAAACTTAAGCAATTTATTCAAAATTTTCTTACTGAGAGTTGGAAGATGACAAACTGATCTTATTATGCTGTGGGAATATATCTTGCTGGTGTGATTTGGGTCCTCTTGTTCCCTTTTAGCAGAGGTGTCAAACAGCTGGTCACAGGGCCAAAAGAAGGCTGCAAACAGATGTTAACTTGCCCATGGCTTCTCTACAGAATGTTTAATGGTTGGCCCATTAGCCAACTTGTTGCACTCAGTCACTCACTCATCTTCTATACCACTTTATTCTGTATTCAGGGTCACAAAGGATGTACCCTGCCATGTGCTCTAAGTCTCCTGGAGCCTATCCCAGGAGACTTAGAGCACATGGCAGGGTACATCCTGATGCAGGGCACACACATACACACACTCAAACTTTCATTCACACACTAAGGACAATTAGGGAGTGCAGATTAGCTTAATCTTCGTGTCTTTGGACTGTGGGAGGAAACCGGAGTACCCAGAGGAAACCCAACCAGCACAAGGAGAACACACAAACTCGGTGCACACAGGGGCGCAAATCAAACCTGTAGGTGCAACGTGACAGTGCTTACCACTTAGCCACTGTACCGCCACCAAATTGTTGCATTTACCTAAATAGCATCCGCAGATTAATGTAATAAATTATATTTCTTATAGCTACAGACAGAAGTTCCAAAGTAAACAGTTTAAAACAGCTGGAAACACAAATATGTTTTTTATTGAGTGTGATAGCAATACTGAACATGTGGCATGTCAAGACAATGTTGACGTACTTACTGTATGAAGAAAAATAAGTGGAAGTAGTAGTAATTTTTTTTTTGTCATTATACAGATTACATCTGTATAACTATGGTTAATTACGGCTACATTTTGGACACATGTAGCCGTAATTAAATAACAAATAGAAAGACAGAGATTATTGGACGAACCAAACTGTGTAAACAAGAAAAACGTATTTGAAAGGCCGTTAAGTAATGAATAGACGGATTATTGCACCAGCCTTGACATATTGCACTCATCATATAGTAATCATAGCAGTTATGGAATTAATCCTGAGACATTCTGAAACAAACCATGGGCAAAGAGAGGGAAGAGGAACTACCTGTATAGCGGCTGGAAGCTACACTGGCAGAAGCAACCTTTCTTCAGAACAAAGGGAGAATAGAACATTACTAGAGTGGTGAGGCTTCCAAACACTATGCATGGAAATCCTTTCTTGGGATTCTTCAACAAAGTGGTCAATGTCATTTGTCCTGGGCAGAAAAAAAACTCTGAAACCCTGCTGCATCTATTCCACTAAAAATGTATTCACGTTATTGAACTAGTGAAATATTTTACTGCCCCTTAGGTACTTGCATGCTGTCTTTTCTGGCTCCCGTTGAAAAAAAGGTTGGACATCCCTGCCTTTGTAAGTGTCTACAAACTAGTCCAGCCATTCGGACCAATAACCTTTATTCTAAGATGAAGCATTTCTATCCTTGATGGGATCTCTTCCAGGGTAAGTCCAGCCTCAACCACAGGGCACCAGGGTTAAATGGTTTAATGATGATATTCCACATGGCAATCGCCAGATCTCAACCCAATCAAAACCAAAGGAAGATTTTGACAGCATTCTTCATCACCACCAACAAAACAACAACTGTGGAAACATCTTGTTTTTCATCTTGTGTAGAATTTATACTAAGAGCACAGAGAATTATCTGGAGGCTTTGTGATGGTCCAACACATCAGTTAGACATGCTCATTTGCCATCTGCCCATACAAAAATTATATTTCTATAACCTACTTGCTGCATAATAATCAGATCAGTGCCTATAAAAGCATTCTATAAAAGTTTCTTGTGAGACCAAATAAGCATAATGCGCAAATGAGAAGAAACAACTGACAGAAGTTGACAGAAATTTCTCGTGCTTTCTGCTGCTTCCCTTTTTCAAGCAAACCAAAAATGCTTGTTAAAGAATGCTCAGTAAATCAAGCCACCTTTAACATCTTTTGCACGTTGTCAGGTTTACAATGTATAGCTGGTATCCGGAAGACAGCTTCATTGGAGAGTATACGGTATACGGTGTACGAGTCAGCCTGGCCAACAAAAAGATTTTAATAGGAAATAGTGGAACTTGAGGTGATATTTACAGCCACAACCTTGTTAAGTTTTCGCATGCTTGTGTTCATTGGTAGTTCTGGTAATTTGCTTCATGTTTCATTTGTCATACTGTATGTAATGACTGCCACTCATATACTGTAGGCATGCGTACATTCATACATACACTGCCTGACCAAAAATAAATAAATAGTCTTTGAAATTGGGTTAAGAACATTTCAACACATTATCAAAAGTGCTGCGCCGTCCCCTGAAAAATGTGTTCGGAAAAAATAATAAGGTATTGTTGATCGCTTAAACACTTGGTGAAGTTGCTAGAGCCAGTAAAAAAAGCAAAGCTATCTTTAATAGTGAAAGTAAGAGCCTTTCCATAAGCATTTACAAGTCCAAAGACATGCCGATTAGGCTAATTGTCATTCACAAGTCTCAGTAGAGCATAAATGGGCATGTAGTGTGTGCGTACTGTACATGTGCCATACAATTGATTGGCACCCTATCCAGGGTGTACACCACCTCATGCCCAAGGTCTCCCGGGATATGTTATAGAAATAAACTTTAATTAAATTGGATTAATTGTGAAATATTGTCATTTACACTTCTGCCTTTTTGTCATAGGAGAAGACGGTAACCTTAATGTTGTGTATAAAGGATAAAGAATTGGATTATGGCAAAATAAATAAATAAATAAATAGTGTTGGTGGTTACATGATGCACCTGGCTTGGATTCGGCTTGGCAGGTTGAAAGTGAGGAGGCTGTACCACAGGTCTGTGTTTAGTACTTCGAGTACGCTGCTCTCCCTCCGCATTCAGATACTACAGGGTGAGCTCTATCTAATTTAGATCTAAAATATATCGATTCAAAGAAAGTAATCTATTGTCCCTATTATGCCATCTCAGCGTTTGGTCCTATAATAGTATTTAACACATTTTTCCAACAGTTAGCTCCCCCTTAGTGATCTGAATGCATGAGTGCTGATATAGAGCATAACAGCACTGGATTTCATTGCCTTTCCATTTTAAACTATTTGGCATCACTGCTGTTGTATATTCAGTACAACGGCACTCCCTCCTGTGTGATATTAAGTCCTGTATGATTCTGTTACTGTGTGTCAACCACATCGGTGAGTAACTAGCAGTAATTCGTTTTATTTATTTATTTATTTTTTCTTCCAAGTATTGCACACTGATATGCCTGACATGTTCTGTGCATGTTATCTTTAAGGGAGTAAAAATGACAAATTGCTAAATATTATGTCGAAATAGTTTGGGTTATGTAATTGTGAATTTTGTGTGATTTTTTTGTGAGGTTTTGCAAAAAACCTCGCACAGTTTTGTCACAATGAATAAATCATGCTCCTTGTTTTTGGTTATTGAATTATTTAATTTAGTATCAATAATATGTTGGTTGAGTTTATATTAGTTATAGAATAGAATGCAATTATATATAAATTATATATTTTGTTCTAGGCAACCTTGGATGTCACACGTCCAAGACTGGAATTCATCACATTCTGCTTTTTCTAATTAATATTTTGTTGGCTATGGATATTTCTTTTTCAATCAAAATATGGGCAAACAGTTTGCATTTCTCTCAAACTGAAGAACATGAATTGTCTCCCCAGACATGCATGAATCGTCCACCCAATCCAACAGCCAAAAATCTGTTATATCCAGTTTATTCTGAGAATGTAGCTCTGCTCTTTATTCTTTTTCAATTGAGAGAGAAAAGACAGTTTTACCAATCTAAGACTCACACTCACACTTAACTGACAAAATGCACTGGACAAAGATAGTCATAATCATTGAATTAAACCATTATCGAAAATGTGCTTAAATGTAGTTCCCTGAATGTAATGCAGCCTAGAGCCATGGCTGCCAAGGACTGCAACTCTCAGAACACATTCTCCACCTCACCTGAGTACTGATCACACACCTGGATTCAACAACATGCACAATGTTTTAAGGCCGATCGGTTCTCACACTCGTAAAGTATTAGCACCGGGTTGCTTCTCTCCAAACTATCTTGAGCTGGCAACTGACAGTGACTGAACATTGGGTAATTAACAGTGGTGAATAGTCATGAGCACAAGAAGTGATGGCACTGTTTCTAGGACATATCCATTACAAATAATGAAAGATAATAGTTAACATGTCTGGTAAATTGATTTAAGAACAAGATTTCAAAATTAAAATTGGATCCACATTGTTCTGTTATGGATGATCCCCATGGTCATAGATGGATGAGGCATTTAAAGACTTATTTTTATATTGTTTCACAGAATCGCAGAAACATTACTGCAAACCTTTATTAAATATCAATTACATGTTCTATCCCAAAGGCTAAATACTGAATTGTTTAAGGAATTGATTTACAGAGCATGGAAATTAACCAATTAGCTACGTAGATAGCTTAACCAGCCATACGTGTACAATGACTGTTTTAGATTAGGCATGTGTGTGGTGCATGTCAGCACTTCAACATGACATCAACATCTGGCATCAAAATACAGCTAAGATGGCATTTCACGCAGAATATAAAGGTTGGGAGAAAATGATTAGTAGCACATGATACTAGCACATGATATTACACCAGCCATTCAGTTTTGTCATTCTTTTTTAACAACAGTAGATGCTATGGCTAATTTTTTTCTCGTCTATACTGTATGTAGCTCATAAGGCCCATAGTGACACAGGTGTCACAAACCCTTAAATGTTCTGGAAAAATCTGAAAAATTCAGCCTTATCCTTGACTTTGAACTCATGAAGTCTCTAAGTGACACCTACAATAATGAACATCCTGGTGGTGCCAGGGTGACGATCTGTACATTTGTGTACCCATTACATTCCATTTCCAAAATGGTAGTGTGCCTGGATAGCGCATGTGACAGAACGAGCTCATTCTAAAAAGCTTTTTATATATATATATAATAATATAATGATTTAACATTTCATATTTTATATTTAACCTGTTCTGGCTGTATTTCTTAAACAAATTAATATAAAACATCTTTTCGCTGTGACATATATCACATAAGGCTTTTAACTCTAAAACTGTCAGGGAAAACACCATGTGACATCTTTCAAAATGTGTTTCATGTGGTCTATTTCGTCTGTGTTATATCCCCCAGGAGAAATGGGTCTGGACTCTCATGGGTTGATATTAATCTCTTCTAGTGTGTAGGACGTGCCTGAGAACGGAGCCTGGTTTAAATAGAGAGAAAGAGCAAAATGAATGGAACACGGATACCACTTTATTGGAACGCTGTGCTGGCGCAGAGGGAGAAACCGACATGGTGGGGGTGCCCAGGTGTAATCCAAAATAGCAGATGAAACAAGACGGTTATATCCTAACAGCCACACTCTAATTTGGTTCTATAAGGTTCTTTTTGCAAAGCACTAATCAGTGGCTGGAATGTACTATACCCAAGGATCGATCAGCGTTAGATCTCGTACAGTAAGTCCCCAACATACAAACGCCTTCCATTCCCAGAGCTCATTCATAAGTCCAATTTGTTTGTAAATCCAACAAACATTATCTATGTACTGTACAGTACATGTGAAAACAGACCTGATGCTAACAAAAATCAAACACTGGTCACGGGTTCAAAAACAATGTGCTTTTGACAGCCACTGGACTGAATCTTTTACTATGACAGTGTTCTCTTCATTTATTTTAAGGGAAATTGAAATATATGAATTGAAAAATCTACACAGAGCACTATCAAGGCATCACTACACAACAAAGGTTAAAGATGGCAAACGGAAATTATGAGCGCTAAGTTAAAATATTAAGACAACTGAGAATAAATCCTTTTATAATAATATGATATCTGATATCTTCAAGTCACTCCCGGGATGTAGAACATAACATTGAGCCTTTCTCATAGACAAAATAAAATTAAAATTAAAATTCAGACCATTTCTATTGCCATTTTGCTTCATAGCGGTTTTTCCTCATCTGTTTATTTCTATTTTGTTTTATGGCCTGTTTTGCATGACACTTGGAGAATTTTAGGCAGTTAGAAAGAAACATTTTCAAAAAACCAAGAGAACAGCCTCAGACTGGTCAAGAGACTTCAGAGCAAGGCATTGCTTAGTGAATGCTAACGACTCTAACTGTTTTCAGTGAGTGAGAAATGGATAATGTATAGAAATTACATTTCTTTTTTTTTACTTGCCTGATTGAACAAGCCCACACGGCATTCCATAAAGCACAGAGCTTATTTGTTTCAGGCAAGCGGGAAAGAGTGAATGTTGAGCACAGAGTGAGTATAGGTCGCTATAATTGATTTGACCAGAGGGTATGGGGAACACCTGGTGTCATGTCAAGCATACTAATGAGCCCTTTGGCCATGAGAAGATACTGGCCGAGACAAGCACAATTTGAAAGATACACTTTTGCTACTTACATTCATTATACTGAGCTTTAATCTTAAGCATTTTTTAATATTAAGCATTTTTTAAGATTAAAAAAGATTAAGATTAAAAAATAGATACACATCACTAAAATTGTAAAAAATCTCATGTCCACCCAGCTTCAGGTCTCGACTTCTAGTTTAGTAGTACCACAGTCTGTCATTTCTGTACGTGTGTGTGCGCATGAAGCTTGCTCAAACAACATCAATCATTTAGAATTACTATGAGTCAAGTGCTGAGGTTCATGTTATCATATCCAGTGAGAGCACACTAATTGCACTGTCACACTGGTGCTAATCTCATGCCCCAGTCAAAGTCGATCACAGAAGTTGGAATATGGGATTACAAGGCAATCATGTACCCTTAAGACAATAACAATGCTTCTGGAAAAATAATGTAGGACCTAAATATAGTGCTTCTATCTCTGGCACTGCGGAAAAGGTCACAATGTGTTGTCCAATTGAGATTATGAATCCAGACAGCCAGCCTAAGGTGATAGTGAATAATTAATTAGCTGGAAGTTGAAGCAGATCTAATCTATTTCTAGTGACAAAATACAGAATGAATGCCATCATGCTGATGCTATCAGACAATAGGCCCGACTCTAAGGCAATGACCTTAGACGGTGACCATTTGCTGCTTTGGTTATAAAGGATTAAGCATAATGCTGTCATCAGGAGTGTCAATCTCATGTAAGGTAATGGGATACATTGCAATTAGTCTAATGTCAAGTGGGTCAGGTCATTGGTTTTATGGTCAATTCCACATCAGCAACTCCCCTTAAATGTATTCAGTTTTCAGCATTTATCTAAAAAGGACATTGTTAATGGACTAACAGCTGGAACATATAACGGAATTGATTAAAAGATTGCAATTTACTTCTCCAACATATACGTAAGTCTATTTATTTATATAAATATACACCAATCAGACATAACATCTACCCCGCTGGAAGGTGACCTGAAAAACATTGATCATCAACTATACGCCAGGATCATGGGCATCCAAGGCTCTCCCATGACTGCAGTGACCAAAGGCCAGTCCGTCTGGTCTGATCCCACAGAAAAGCAAACATCACCAAAATAAGGACATAAAAGAAAGGCACCAAAACAGCCAGTGCAATAAGTCCCATCATGAACTGGGCCCAGCAGGGAAAGATTCCAAGGTTAGCCGTCAAACTCCCTAGATCCTAATCTGATTGATCACCCATGGGATGCACCGGACAAACCAGTCCGATCCACACAGGGCATCATACCCTGCAACCAACAGCACACCAAACCTCACTTGAGTTGATTTAGCATAACAAAACTGTAATCCTTAGAAAATGCTGTTGTACAGAATGTTATAAGAGGAATAAAACATAGATAGATTGATAATAGATTAATGCTGTAGTTATTCGTTAATAACTGATAATAGATTAATGCTCTAGTTAATAGTTAAAATTATTAATATATATCTATATTCTGATGTGTTTCAGCTGGAGCATTAACAAACACGCTTTGGAGGACCACTGAGACCTATCTTAGCTTGTTATTTTAGTAAAATACTAAAATATATCCACAGGATACAATATTATTGTTTTATTGGTTTTGTTCATTAATTCATGTTTAGTCTGCCTTTTATTCTGACCAGGAGAATGTGAACACTGGGACCCATGCAAAAATATACCCTTGCTGGGACACTAGTCTATTTCACACTACTGTACTGTACACAGAGAGAGAGAGAGAGAGAGAGATAAGCATTTAAATGTCTTTACTCGTCCCTCATCTGGTCTATTCCTCGCTTCTTGGCACCTTGCTCTGGGCAGACGAGGGGAGGCTGCAAGACAAGGAAAGCTGGACAGGATGAATCACAGACAGACTATAAAATGACTCACTCCTTGACGCCATGCTGTACACACCGAAATGTATTAGCATATACGCAGCATGATAAACAAACATCAATGACAACATTAGTTCATGTCTACACCACATATTTGGATGTCCATGCTTAATCTTAACCAATCCATAGACTATTAAGGAATTTAAAGGGTATCATATAGAGTATGGAAATGCAGTCGTAGAAGAGTCAGTCATGCAGCTTCGTGAAGAACATTTGAAGCTCAAAAAAGAGGTACAGTACAGAAATCCAAGCTCAGAATCCAACCACAACTCAAGGAACATTTTAGACCGCATCTCTACACACTGCACCACCAAATTGTCTTTTAATTGCTTTTGTGTAATATTATATAGGCTACTTACAGCAAGATTACTGTAAAATCTTACAAGGAGTTTACTGGCTATGACCAATCCACATGTTGACTTTCAGCTTTCCCTGTGTATATCATGTAACTCTAATCTACTAGAAAAATCTAGTCTCAACGCTTACTGTATATTACCTTTGGCTCCTTGAACAGTTGTGGGCTTGGATCGGATTTTGTCTCATAAAAGCATCTCCCAAGTGAACAATACATACAGTATATTCTGAAGGCAAAAATGGCATTCTAACACCAGAACATGCAATTACAACTGAGACAGACTTATAACAATGGTTCTTCTTATGACAATGAAAATATGATTGTTTCTACAGTACATGTTCTTTTAATTTTCCTTAAATTCCCTACAGATTTATGGACTATGAGTTCCCATGCATAAATTAATAGTAATTAGTATTAATGGTAACTTCAAATACTTACAAAGAATCTTAATATCTTGATGTCTGGATGATGAGATGAGAGTCATGGGCTCAGTTTCCTCATTTGTGTCTCAGGTTGAGGTAAATAACCTGTAAATGGATCTAGTAACTGGTCATCCATAAATTAATGATCTAGACTGGAGATAAGGATTGAATGCCCCTTGGGTCAAAGTAATTAAACCACTTTACTAGAGCTGAAAAATAATCAGCTGCTTCCTACTTCAGAGTAATAATCAAACATCCAGTGAATAATGAAAAAATTCCTTTTGAAAAAAAAAAAAGATTTTTTTTTCATGGCTGAAAAGCAGACTTTAAATGACTAATGATGTCTATAAAAATAATCAACTAGCACATGCTGTGGATTCTTATTTTTCCTTTATACTGTTCCACTAGAAAATGTTAAAGTATGAAAATGTTAAATAAACTTTGATTATATATGAACTATATGAAGCTTTATTAAATGGCGTACAGTATACACAATAACTCAGTGTACCTACAGTAAGTCATGATTGAATATTATATAACAGTTTGTTGGATTCTGATAGGAAGGGAGGAATTTTACGAGTGCTGATACAAAACGTAAAAGCACTGGGATGTTTACTGATTAATGTATAACTATATGTCACAGGTATTGTAACAATTATTAATTACACTTACAGTACTGATGATGAAAGTTAACCCCATGGATGGATGAAAGTTGTTTGGTACAATCCACAGTAATGGAAAGAAAAGAGAGAGTTGGCTGCCAAAACCTCAAAACCAGTCATGGAAGCTATTCATGGAATGTTATATCATCTTCAACAAAACTTTGTCTCCTTAGTAATTGATTCTAAGTTTTTCTGCCTCTGAACCGTCCATGTTGTTTTGTTTATGGCGATTGCGAGATACAAACCTAAAGAGGTTTTACCATCAAGGATAAATCTTGAATCCCTGTCTAACCCCAGATCAAGGGCACTACTTGGCTTGTGCACCCTACATAGTGTAATAGCTTTTATTATAATACTATTTGGGATTAAACCTTGGAACATTAAAATTAGATGGTATCATTAAGTGTAATAAGTGGAAATAAAAAAAAAATGATTAGATTTACAGGACTGTTCAACACATCCATGGTTGATTTTCATCACCCTTTGGCTACATAGTAGTGTAGTAGCAGCAAGAATTAACTTTTACCTTGTTAATTACTGTCAGTCGATATCGGCCCAGTGAATATTGAATCCACAGTAAAAACAAATTTATTCATATTTGCCCATTTTTCCTTAAAGGGTTTTACTTTACATTTCAGCATTTGGCAGAAACCCTTTACAGCGCGACTTGCATTTTTATTGCATTATAAATTTGAGCAGTTGAGGGTTAAGGGCAAGTCCTTAATCCTTGAATCTAGAACCTTCTAGACTGTAGGTCAATGCCGTAACCACTGAGCTACTTCTGAACCTCCACAAAGTGTTTTACATCTCATCTATCTTGGAATATCTGTGGTCCAAACAGGGACTGTGAAGGCCAATGGTGATTACCATTGTTATTTAATCCCATTTTTATGACCATGGTGGGGCCTCCAGTCAACACTTGCATGCTCCTTCACACACTGTGGGCAATATGAGAACACCAATTAGCCTAATCTGCATGTCTTTGGACTGTGGGAGAAAACTGGAGTACCAGGACGAAACCCACCAAGCACAGGATGAACATGCAAACTCCATGCACACAGACCTGAGGTAGGAGTCGAACTCAGACCCTGTGCTAACAGCTAACAGTGCTAACCACTAATGCCACCATGGGTTTTGTAGTGGCAACAGTCTGAGAAGGTCATCAGAGACTTCTAAAGCAACTGCCTGTCCTTGCATCTCTCCGTACTGTATTTTCCCAAACAAACTGTCAAATGTAATCTCTTTTGTTTCATGACACATTCTTCATTGTGTGCTCCATCCCACAGAACATGAGTATTATATTTCTAGAGGGAGTTTGGATAAAGCTTCTTATTCAATGTTTTTATTATTATTATTATTATTATTATTATTATTATTATTATTATAGTTGTTTTCAATATTGTATATTAATACTGAAGTCTGAAATTAATGATGAGAAAACGCTTTATATTTTCGACTCTTCGGCGTAGCCGCCTTTTGCTTTGATGACAACTCCGCATTCTCTCAGTAGCCTCATGAGATAGTCATCTGGAATGGTTTTACACCAATCTAATGTAGGAGTTCCCAGAGGTGCTGAGTACTTGTTGGCTGCCTTCGCTCTCTGGTCCAACTCATCCCAAACCATCTCAGTTGGATTTAGATTGTGGGGGCCAGCACTCCATCACTCTCCTTGGACAAATAGCTCTTACAGTACATAACCTAGAGGTGTATTTGGGGTTATTGTCCTGTTGAGAAACAAATGATGCTCCCACTAAATACATCCCAAACCTGATAGTATGTCATGTACAGTAGCTGCAAATTGCTGTGGTAGCTATGCTGGTTAAGTTTGACCTCATTAGACCAAAGGACAGTTTTCTACTTATGCAATGTCTACTTCTTGTGTTTCTTGCCCCAAGCAAGTCTCTTCGCTTGTTGTCTTTTACAAAGTAATGGTTTTGCTAATCGAAGATGCTATAAATCTGATGCTAGTCATTCTAATACATTTATCCTCTGCAGCAGAGGTAGTTATTAATCATCCTTTCCTTGGACTGTGCTCATGAGAACCAGTTTCCTCATAGCATTTGATGATTTTGGATATTACATTTGAGGATACATTCAAAATTCTTGAGATTTTTACAATTGACCAACATTCTTTTTTTTCAAGTAATGATAAACATATTTTTTCTTTACTTAACTGAGAGTAACTGATGGTCTAAAGCAAATTAAGAAGGCATGAAATGTCGCAAATGAACTCTTGACTTCTGAACTGAAAACCATTCTAGGTGACTACCTCATCAATCTGCAGAGAGAATGCCGTGAGTGTGTCAAGCTGTCATCAAAGCTAAATGTAGTTGCTTTGGACAATCCAAAATATAATCCATATTGTGGGCTGTTAACACGTTTTACATAATTCCACTGGTGTTCCTTCAAAGTTTAGATGTCTTCAGTATTAATGTACAATGTTCAAAATGATTTTTTTTTAAAAATAGAAGAAAAAAAAAATCCTGAAGAAGAAGAGATGTTCGAATGATTGACTGGTACTGTAGATTTTACATTGGTGACTTCATATTACACATTAAATCAGATATTAAGTGTTTCTGATTAGCTCTGCATTATGGCAAAAAGAGTGCGGTAGGTGAAATGTATCAAATCTTCAATTTCTGCAAAAATAGGGGTTGATCAAGATATTTTTGATCCTTCAATAGAATTGAGAATTTTTCATCCTATTATTGGTTTAAAGACATTATCCTGATTACTACAGTTGTGATAGAAAAAAAACATTTATTTATTTATTTATTCATTTTTGCTATAAATCCATACTGCTTGGGAAGTTATTTTTAGGCGTACAGTAGCTTGACATCCTGGTGTCAAAATGAGCCTGGGGGTTCTCTCTTTGTTGCAGAATCTTAATTTAAATGTTTTAAAAATAGGATTTCGACTGAGTTTTCTCTTAAATGAACCCGTACTGGCCATATCTCGGCAACCAGACATTATACAGTAATAAACATGGTATCAATATGGATTAAACAAATCAAACAAACTGTGACCAAACAAATAGTCTGTGAATATACTGTAAATGTATATGCGCTTTAATTTTAATAATGTCCACAGTAAGGTCATCAAAATCCAATAGCACATTAGATTGAAAGCCTTTAGGTATGAAAGTACCTCTTACAAGGACAGTATCTGGGCTGATTTACTGGCTTGATTCAACTTATAACTTAATGTATAATACTGTTGCCTGTTAAGCAAGAAAAAGTGCTTCTTTATGATTTCCTAAAAATCATCATGCAAAATGTTTACATCGCAGATTAGATTTATTTAAGAGTAACTCGAGGTAATTAGTCAAGCGTAAGGTTTTGTATAGCATTAATTAGATGCAGTATTTATAATAGCAATAAAGATGTTTTGTGTGTGTGTTTGGGTCAATGGGTGGGTAACACCATTGCTGACCTTGTCAATGGACCAGATGTCACCTCAGAGCATTTCATCCTAAGGCATGGCCTCAGACACTTCACCACTCATAAACCAAACTAGAAAGAGTCTCACTTGATGTATTTATAGTCAAGAACCATTTACACATGACGTTCCGTGCTGGGACCATTTTTTAGTGACATCCCAGCGTAGACAGTGCAACCCACACACTCTTTCAATATCCAAAGGGAGCATGTGCACTCAGCGGGATGTCACAGAGACTAATGTCATCTAGCTGCTCGATACAGTCAATATTGCATCTTAATTTTGAATTAGTCATAGCCAGTGGTGGAATCTACTATGAATTATTCAGGAGTTTAGAAACTGCTGATCTCCTTGGATCTTTCACTCATGACAATCTCTAGGTTGTTGCAAAGAATGGCGGGCGGCTTTCTGAGGTGAAAGGGTTAGGGTTAGGAAAAGGGGTAGGGTAACCTTAACCCGGACCCTATGGTCGCTTAAAGTTTTACTTGTTGCAACCATGGCAAACAAAAAAGCATATTATGACCACATTATGACTTGTTAGCTAAAAAGGAGAATTTAATGGTACGCAATTTAATAAAAAAATTAACTTACATTATTTATTTATATATAAAATAACAAGGCTGATTGAGTTTTTGAAAATGGATATCATTTAATTTCACAGCAAAAAGATATGGTGGTGACTGCTCACTGCTTAAAGGAAGCATGATTTAAACTCTCATCTTTTTCTTTAATAAGTATCAAAACCATCATATCATAATTATTAGCCTTATAAGTGCTTATAATTACTAATTAATTCTAGTCTTCTTCAGTTAGAATTTGACTTGCTGTTAAGAGCTTTTCAGAATTTCCAATCTAGAAAAGAACAATATTTCTTGGATGCCTCCCCTCAGTTAAATTTCTTCTAAATGTCCTGCCTGTGGTGGTAATGGCATTGAATGTAATGAGATGAAACATCAACACACGCTGCTGCATCTCTTTAGTGCAACCGAAATAATAATGAAAATAATTTCCACAGCAGTGTGCAGGGAGAAAAAAAGGGACATTTAATGTGCTTGCTGCTGGATGGAGGTTGAGACATGCATGAAGAACAAGCACCTTGCCATGAAGTGGATTTTATACAGTACCACTGGAGGGTGCCATCATTGGCATCTAAGGGGTGAAGTGTGTGAGGTATGCTTTCTGATAATGAGTGCATCTGTGACAGGCTTGTCAGGGGGTTTGTTATTACTGATAAATATAGAAATATAGTCTCTTAGAGTGTGACATGACTCTTGAAATAAGCCTAGGAGTATATTATTTTCTACTCGTGGTTCTTTTTAGTAATAGGCCAGTAGGGCTAGCCACAGTTTCTTACAATCCTGTATGGATACTACCTAATGTTCAAGAAGAAAATATTAAGTAAGGGTTAAAGAGATCGTATGAGAGAAATAAATGGAATGGTGATGTGACTTTCATTATTTAAAAAAAATAATATATGCAAAAACAGGTACAAGCAACATGCAAGAATGTCTGTAGATCACATATTACCTTGGAGGGAAAACAAAAGAACAGACACACAAAAACAATCCATGATCCAAGAACTACAGTATACTGTCATATTGCATAATGAAATTCTACCTTTGCTCAGTGTTTGACAGTTTCTGTGGATTACTCCCTAAGTCTCTGTATGTGCATATAACCAAAAGTGTACATATAATGCTGGGGTTAGGTTTATACAAAGGTTGTTCAAGTGAAATCAGGACATTTGTTTGTGTAGAATAAAATAAAATAAAAATCTTTCTCTGTATAATCCTCTGCTACACTAATGAACTTTTCCACTAGTGCTTGAATACTATTAAGGTAGAACATTTTCTAAGTATGCAGTAGCCATGATCTGAAACGCCGGCCTCCCAGGGACTCCTTTAATGGCCCAAACATGTGGAAATGGCATGGAGCGAGGTCAGGACTATACGAAAGGGTTGTGGCAATAACTCTCAGCCGAGTTCCTGTAATGTTCAAGTGGTCTACAGTTCCCACAGACAGCTGTATAGTATCTATTATCTGTCAAGGTATCTGTCAATTTTCAAGGATCAGGCGTTCCACTTGCCAAATGTTCACAGGAAAGAAACGACTGCAGCGAGCTTCGATCCATCTCCGCTGAGATGGTCATTGACGGACTTACAGCTTTCTTTAAAATGTTTACATCGTTCCGATGTTTTACTGCAGCTAAGGGTCTCATCGCTGTACTTTCATTGAGGTTTTCTGTAAATGTCAATCGGTTTTACTCCTTCAGTCTTCTGCTCATAAGATGAGGAGTCTCGATTTTACTGCTCCCCATATGTTTAGCAGTACCAGTATCATAATCATCAATAAAAATTAGTTTTAAATTTAATCATGCAAACAATCCATTTAGCTTGTGTTAAGGATCTCAATAATGTCTTATGTATTCACTATATGGGTTAGACTGAACACTTTTAAAACATTTACCCACAACATGGAAATATCATGGAATACTGGAAAGCTAAATGACAGAGGGTTGCATGCATTTTAAGACCTCTGTGCTTTTTTAACCACTGAATTAATTCAGCAGTTCCATCACATACCCATACATCACGAATGCATTTAAATCACTGTCCAAGTAGAACAGCAAATATATCACAAGGATTTAAAATGTTGTCACCCTAACCTGGGGGCAGGTGGCTTTTCAATCAATACTGACCTCTAATGCACTAAGGAGATAAAGTCTGTTGTCACACAGATAGAGGGGATGTGCTGGGAACTGAAAATCATTTTTCTTTTAAAATAAATAAATAAATAAATAATCATGGTGTCATTTTTTTCAGTATTGACCTCTTTAACTATAAAAAAACCATGGCTAATCGAGGAACAAATACAAAATTAATTTGATGGCAGTTCTTAGTATCAAATGGACTCGTTTGAGTAATTCAGAAACTGCTAATGTATGTTAAGTTGCATTTATTGCCGTTTACACAAAATGTCTCTCTCACACACACACACACACACACACACACACACACACACACACACACACACACAAAAAAAAAAAATCTTCAGTGGCCGGCAATTCTATGAGTGGTGAGATGAGAGAGATTGAAAAAAAAAAGTTTAAGTTAACAGGGAGGCTTAAATAATCTGTCTTTGCAGAGATGATGCATTAAAAAATGTACAGCACTAGAATGCACAGCACTAGAGCAATATACTGTACACTACCAGTGTATATTGCCTTGATTTTTCTTTCTTTCTTGATTTTACTTTCTTTTTTACATTGTAAAACAGTGCTGAAGGCATCTAAAATATGCAATGATTTCCTTTGAAACTCTGATATTGAGATGTATCTGCCAATGTTCTGTAAAGCCTTTATAAAGGCTCTAATAGAGGTGCTGTTAATTGGTGATTCCGGTGGCTGGTAATATAGTTCAAGGATGTGGAAAAATAAATCCAAACGTGTGACAGGGTTTGACTGAAATGTATGAGCAAAAATGTTGAGGTGCAGATTGAAGGAGCTAACTAAAGTCACAGAGGTTTATGAAAGAATGGAATAATAACTTCACTGAGATTAGAAATTACTGACGTTCTTTAGTACACATTGTTATATGTTAACCATGATTTCCTCGTTACTGTTAAAAAAAAATACCTCTCTCTCTATCTCTCTCTGCCTCTCTCTCTCTCTCTCTCTGTGAGTGCGTAAACGTGCATGCGCGCGCGTTTATGCTTTATCATTCTCGAAGGCGCTGAGCTCGTGCAGGCTGGCTCGCGCATCACTCGAAAACAACAAACAGTTCTAATTATTACAGGCTGTGCCGCAGCAATAGTGTGCGTTAATGGGCGCCATACTGCTAGGCTGCATCCCACACCGCTTATTATTGAGTCCTTTTGGTCTACAGTGGTGTGTTGTTCTGACCGACTGCATTCTACATTGTGTCTGTATAGTTTAACATATACTAGTTGACACATTTCGTTCTTCACATATCCCACTGGAATTGCACTTGTGAGTCAGTGTAAAGCAAAGTTGGTCACCAGGCAGGCTGTGCATCCTCAATAGCGATGCATTAAAAGGTCATTGAAGGTTTTATAGCGTATATGGCGTGCGCATGAGCAGGAGTTGCAGAATGTTTGATTGTTTGAAAGTGAAAAGATTACGTAATGATTTGACATGTGTTATAGTTGCTCTCAAGAGGTCTGATTATATCAATATGTGCTTGATATAATAAGGATAGCCTAACTAAGTTTGTATGGATTGTAATTGTAGTTGCACATTCGTAAAATTTGTTTTTATTTGTCGTTTTCATTGCATATTATTATTATTATTATTATTATTATTATTGTTGTTGTTGTTGTTGTTGTTGTTTTCTCTTTTATTTAAAGATTCCCTCTAAATCACAATGAGCACATCTTGCGTGGTGGGACACGGTGCATTGCGTATGCGAGACGTAAACGAGCAATGTTTCTGTGAGGAAAAAGCCGCGTGAGCTTTCCAACTGTCCAGCGCGGTCACTGGAGCGCGTGAGTGCGCGAGGCAGCAGTACCGGTCATTCTAACGAGGCGCGTGAGGCGCACTATCCTAACATCCACCGAGGGTTTAACAGATTCCACGGTTTGCTTTGCTCTACCCCCGCAACCTCTCTGTTTCTTTATGTGTGAGTGTTTTTTTTTTTTTTTCTTCCCTCGGATCCACGCAGTGCTTCGTCACTCTCACGTATTAGTGAAACGCAAGTAGTTCTGGAGAGACTGGCAGAGCGCGAAGCGGACCGTGCATGGAAAACGCAGCGTGTGGAAATGTTCATTTAGACACAAGACGTAGAGGAGAACGCAGCGCGAGCGGAACGAGACCGGATGCATAAAAAGGAAAAGTTCGTTCTTTTGCTGCAGGATTTAAGAAAACAAACCAGCTCGTTATTATTATTTTTTTCGCGTGGGGTACCTAGGGATTGTGACGGACAAAGCTGAGCGGTTATAAGCGCACACATACTGTATGCGTGCACGGTCACTGAGGATTTGGACACATTCGTTGCGCACGAGATCGGGGATTCCCTTATAACCGCAGGAACGAATACAATTACGCGTTCATTAATATGTAATCTGGTGTGCACACCGCTTCCCAAAACTAACCCTAAGAGCAGCAATCTTTTTTCGTAACCCATCAGCATCATCGCAGTTCTTTAAACATTCGTTTGCACATGTGGAAGTGAGGAAAGACGAGGAAACACGCATGCTTTCTATCTTTAGAGAGCTTCTTTAGGTTCCTCCAGGCGTGAGACATCAGGACGACATTTCAGCGACCATGCATTTCCTTCTGCGTCCTCAGGTGAGTCTGAGATTTTAGCTCTGCCTCAAATAATGTGACTGGAAATTACAAGAAACTTTCTTTCTGTTTTGATTCGTGTCAAGTCTGCCAGAGATTCCTGTGACTAAATAAAGCAGGAAGGTTCCAGTTTTTGAGACGTACATACGTACTGTAGTCAGACTCACACACACACACACACACACACACACACACACACACACACACACACACACACACACACACACACACACACACACACACACACACACACACACACACACACACTTTCAAATACTGAATGCAAAAAAATAAAAATAAGAAGTTTTTTTTAATTAAATTATTACCTTTTTGTTTTTTTGGTAAAAAAATGCTGAAGGCATCCAAAATATGCAAGAATCTCCTTTGAACATTAGATACTGAGATGTATGTCTGCTACTACTTATGCTCTGTAAAGACTTCACAATGGCTCCTATCTGAGGTGCTGTTTGTTAATTGGTGATTGTTGAGGCTGGTAACTCTAAATGAACTTCTCCTCTGCAACTAAGTTTTAGTCTTGTTTTCCTGGGAAGTTCTTCATGAGAGAGAGAGTTTTATCCTGGTGCTTGATGGGTTTTGCAAATGCATTTGACAATATTGTCTAAATAAAGGATCTGGCAGGAGGAACCTGAGAACATTCTTTCAGGAACATACGTTTAGGTGCTCCACAGAGAATGGACTGGTATCTGTAGGTTAGTTTTATTAGCTATATGAACATGTATAAATAGATAGGATATCAGCAATGAATTTATAGTTCTGTTAATTATGTATTTTGGCAATCAGGATTTATGGAGGTCCTTGCATGTCTTTTTAGGTCCAGTTTGTAAGCCTCTGGGGCATTTTTGTCTTTCATCGTTTAAAGGTCTTCGGTTGGCTCTGTATTCTTTCTTTCTTTCTCTTTTTATTGTGCAAAATGAGGCTTTTGCAATTCTCCTTTTAGCTTTCTAGAATTTCCAACAGACTTCCTTTAGAAACCAAGAACCATTAGCTATCCAAAGAACTTATTAGGAACTCTATCTTCATATATTGTTTTCTTAGGGCATTTATAAAATATTTACTCTCTCTCTCTCTCTCTCTCTCTCTCTCTGTTTTGCCTCTTTTGGGAAAAAACAAATCCAAGGGTAGCTGAACCCGAGCAAAAGCCTGACAGCCATTGATTTAACTGTACAAATATAAATGTTTATTTTTGACATGCTATGATGCAATAACACAGTGAATGTGATAAGAACATAATCAGAGAAGGGTACACCATCTGTGATGAAATCCATAAGAATGTACAATTTTACTGACTATAAATTGACTCATGGATAAGTGATGAACAAGTGTGTGTGGGATGTATCTAAGAATAAACTAGATAGAATATTCTTATGCACAGCATTAGTTGATAACAAATTGAGGTATCTCAGATGGTACAAACAGTCAATATGAAACCAATTCATTTAGGTAGATGAAACCTATTCAATTGAATTAGGTTGCCAAGAATATAAAACATGTCCTAATGAAAGTGGTACCTTCTCATTCCATTTACATTTAGATTGTTCATTGCAGCTTTCTGTCAGTGGAATTGTTTTTCATCTAATAAGAAACATATATTAATTCAATGCTGCACTTAATAAATTTAAACGGACTCGTTTGAGTTGTGTTTTACAACTCAAAAGAAATCTTGTCCTGCTTTTGCATTTGACCATCTTCACACAACGATAACCCCAAATAAGATTGGGATTGATTTGATCGTTTTTACATAATACACCATGCATCATTGGTTCTCGACCTTGAGGTCACGACCCCACAAAATAATGTGACTGGGGTCACAGATTTAACCCGATCAATATTTATAAATGTAATTCTGTCCATATAAATATGATTTCTAGAATTTTGTTATTTTTTCTGATTAAATTTCTAGCTCCGCATTCGACCCAGTCTAAACAGTGGTGTTATGTCCAACACACTCATGTTAATAAGAGTGTTTCTTTTTTCAAAATTGTAAATGTTTAAAATAAAAAGAATCATATTTTGCATGACAAGACACTGTTTTGTACAAAATACAAAATACAAAAAATACAATTTTAACTTACAATACTATATTTTCCTGTGTATGACCATAATTTCAATGCGTAAACTTTATTTCGGTCTGTTGAATAATATTGCAGCACAAATTGCCATATGGCAAAGAAGTGAAATTCTCAGGTCTAATGCAAAAAAAAAAAAAAAAAATATTGCAGTATGAAGATGACATCTCTTGTGTCAGCTTTTGAAGCATCATTAACAATATCTATGCAAAAAATATCCACACACACACACACACATGTACTGTATATATGAATGAAAGATCTGGCAGAAGAAAACTGGGAGCATTCTTGCAGTAACCTCTAAAGGCGTGTTTAAGTGTTCCAAAGACATATACAGTATGCAACAGACTGTTGTTTGTAGGTCAGCTGTGTGATGAATTATTGTTCCAGTGAAGAACCATTAGGTATCTAAAGAGGAACTTTAACTTTGTATATTGTTCTTGCATTCATAAAATCTTTCGTCTTGCTCTCTCTCCCCCTACTCGCTTTCTTTGTCTTTTTCTGTCTTTCTCTTTTCCAAATGAAAGTCTGAGAGAGAGAAAAAAACATGGGCAGCTGAACCTGAGCACAATGCTGCCAGGTATTGGTATGAATTTCCATTTTAACATGCTATAATGCAATAACACAGCCGTGGATATGATTGGGGGATTATGGCAGAAGGGTACACCATCTGTGATGAAGTTCATAAAAATGCAAAAATGTCACTGACTATCATATTACTAATGGAGAGGTGATGAACAAGTGTGTATGTGCGACATATTAATAGAGTAAAATAAAATTAATAGAGTATTGTTTAGATTCGTTATTAATGTAGCAAATGCCAGTAACCTAGTGGAAGTGTCTCAGAAGTAGAGATGAGGGAAAAATCTGATTCTGTTACATAATTTTATATATATATATATATATATTTGTTTTTAAATGTTTATGTTTATGTAGATTGAGCTCTAAACTAAACACACATTGGCAGCATCCGTGTGGTAGGAGAAAATGATTTGCTATTTGTTTAGAACTTTCTAGTAACATAATCAAAATAATAATAATAAAAAAATAATAATAATAATAATAAAAAAAAAATAATAATAATAATAATAAAAATAAAATAATAATAATAATAATAAAAAGTTGGGATATTTCTAAAATCGTAATACTAACAGAATCACAATATAAATCAAATTGTCACCTAGGTTTTATGATAATATTGTATCATGCTTTATGTATAAGTCCTACTCAGACAGTACCAATAGTTCAGTCTTAAAACTGGGTCTATTGAATTTTTTTCCCTGGGAATTAAAATGCAAGTGGCACTCTCTCATTTACATTTAAATCCACCACTGCACCTGTCTGTCATTAAACTGTGTTTCCTCCTGACCAAATAGCCCAAATGCATGTTCTGTCCATTACAAGTGTCAAAGCAATCTTATCCTGCATTCGTCTATGACCATCTCAACCCCCTAGACAAGATTGGGATCGATCCCAATCTTTTTTCAAATTATACCATGCAACATTGGTTCTCGACCTTGAGGTCGCAACCCCACGTAGAAGCATGGACTGGGGGCACAGAAGATTTTAACCATTGACTATCCTTCAGTCAATTTGGAGCTCCTCTTTAGCCAAGTTTACACAGCGGTGCAACACACACAGAGTGTCCAGCTCACTGTTACGGTAGTCAAAGTGACTATGTAAAATAAAAACTAATCATTTTTTGTATGTATCTATGCTATATTTTGCATTGTGTACCCATCATTTAACCATCATATGCATAATGCATGTATTTTTGTCTGTAGCATACTGAAACAGCTGACACTCTGTCTTTCCACATTTTCTGTTAGCTCAAACTGCCACAGGGCACAGATGTGCATATCTCAATGGATTAACAACCATTAAGTGATCAAATACAGCAATATAATGCATGGCAGCTCAGTTCCCTTTGATCTAAACTAAGCTTTGTACCTATATTCTGTAAAGTGAAATAAGTGAACCAATAAGCTAAACCATTTGCTAGCACGTATTTGTACTGTAGGACACAAGGATCAGTGTCACCGTAGGATCCAAGTTGGATGCGACAGTGACAGTGACATGGGCTCTTTCGATTAGCGCGCCTGACTTTGATACACTTGCAGTGCTGCAGTGTGACACACAAGTTCAGTCCTCTTTCTCACAAGTACAGTCGTGAACTCTTGCACAGAGTGCATTATAACAGTATTATTAAATGTGTATGCAATATGTATAAAAACCCAGGTATAATGTTTCCCAGTTTCTATTATACCATTCCAATATTATCTGAGTTTTGACACATTTTATGATTTAAGACGTTATATGTAACTACAGTATTAAATGCCCCATTTTGTGCAATATTTATTACCTCAAATATAAAAACAAATAAATATTTAAATTATTGAGAAACTACATCAATTCCTGACTGTGTGTGTACATCAGCTGTAATAAACTGCAGCCTTTTGTATTAAATAATTGCACAGGTCCATATTTTCATTTTTCATTTTTTAAATGTTTTTTATTTAGATTTTTTTTATAATTGATGGACTATGTAAGAAAGCATACATATGATAAAAAACAAACAAACATATGAATAAAAAAAAAAAAAAAAGTAAGTACAGTAAGTACCATATTGCACACTACGTTAATACAAGGGCATTTGTAAATATTGATATGTTTCATCGCTCATCAACCGGGATTTTTACAGTTACAGATCTGGTGAGGAGGGGTCTTACAGGAGGAAATGNCATTTTATGATTTAAGACGTTATATGTAACTACAGTATTAAATGCCCCATTTTGTGCAATATTTATTACCTCAAATATAAAAACAAATAAATATTTAAATTATTGAGAAACTACATCAATTCCTGACTGTGTGTGTACATCAGCTGTAATAAACTGCAGCCTTTTGTATTAAATAATTGCACAGGTCCATATTTTCATTTTTCATTTTTTAAATGTTTTTTATTTAGATTTTTTTTATAATTGATGGACTATGTAAGAAAGCATACATATGATAAAAAACAAACAAACATATGAAAAAAAAAAAAAAAAAAAAAACACTTAACAGGACTTCCCATAAAACCCCTGCACATTATACTCTTTGTTTCTGAGAGTATAATATGTTTCATCGCTCATCAACCGGGATTTTTACAGTTACAGATCTGGTGAGGAGGGGTCTTACAGGAGGAAATGCCTTGTTGATGAGAGAGGTCAAAGAATAATGTCTAGACTTGTTTGAGCTGACAGAAAGACTACAGGAACTGTAATAAGCATCCGTAACCACTGTGGTGAACAGAAAAGCACATCCAAGCATAATGCAAATGAGCTCAAGAAGATCACATCAGGTTCCACTGCTGTCAACCTTTTCAGTTAACGATTCGAATTTAATTTTTTTTTACTTCTTTAAGTTGTTTAACTATACAAGGAATTAATTAACCAATTCCTAAATCCCCTTCTTTACTATTACCAAGCCACATATGATCTGAGCTGACATTCAGCTCTTTTAAACTAAACTTCTATATGGTGTCAAGTCCATATCAACTCAAAGACGTGAACCTAATCAGCCTGCTATCTTTCCTGTCATGGAAGGCAGTTCATTGAAGTTGAGTGAGAACACATTCTGTCTCATGCAGTATTCCATTCTCTGCTCTCTGCATACCATGCAGGGGGAATGAAACAATATATAGATGGAGTAGTGGCTCCGCCAAGCATGAAGGTATGACTTGATTCATTGGCAATATGAGAGTCATACTGAGGTCGTATTTATTTCCAGGCTCAATCCACGGGCTAAGCTATTTGCTTGCATTCCTGCAACTGTGCCAGTCGGTGAGAGTATTTCATTATCCCCTCTAGAGCACACCACCCACCCTCCACCCACCTGCTAAAGGTGACACTCGGCAGTGCTATAGTATTTTAGCAGTCATAGACATGGGCTATTGCTATAGGGTTTTTATAGCCAAAAGGTTAGCAACACTGGTGCTTAATACCATGGCTTTAACGGGCATTAAAGTCTATATTTAGGCAGGCGATTATATTAGTGTTGACTTGAGTTTCTTAGACAGTGATTGAAGTCCTGTACAGTATGGCACACAGTAAACAACAACAAGGCAAGAATAATATCCCATGGGATCTTGCATGTGCCCGCCTGATACGAGAGCACAGGACCATACGTGATATAATAATAATAATAATAATAATAATAATAATCATCATCATCATCATCATAATTAAAGCGCTCAAAAACATATGACACTTCATGAAACTGTTCAACCGTCATACATGTTTCGCAAGCGTTCTTGTTTTTGAATGCAGCCCTACTGTCCTATCATGCGTGCTTCTGTGCTCTCACGCACTGTCCATTATGTCGTCCAATGTCCTTAGCTGCTCATTAAATTGACCTTTCTAATTGGTATATAATTTGGTTCCATTTAATTTGGTGACATTTTTCCCTTTCATAATCTCGACAACTTTCTATACTGTACTTGTCTCGTGCCATGCAATCCAACATATGTGACATGGCTAGGACTTTTTTCTCGATCCCTGCCAATGCAAACTTCTTCTACATCACATGTCACACATACTGTACACCAGTGAACCAGTCAAAGTTCTCAGCATTTATAATTATTACATAATGCCAGCAAAGCAGACTTTCTTCGTTTGGATTCACACTCGTTCAAGTGAACTGAAATAACAGAACGGCCGCACCAGAGTTCATTCTAATCTAAATTCTAATTCTAAAGTCCATAACCAAATTCAAATGTCAAGTGTAAATTGTTCTAAGATGTAAATGTTAATGCAAAGAAATCATATATTTATTTAATTGTAAATATAATAAAAAAGTATGTAATATTTATATATATATATATATTTAAATAAATGACCTTACTTCATATACTCTTTCCCAAGTAAGGTTATTTATCACAAATTAATAAAAAACATTTGTTAATTACATTTACTATAATATAATATAATATAATATAATATAATATAATATAATATAATATAATATAATATAATATAATATAATATAATATAATATAATATAATATAATATAATATATAATTAATATAATTTTTTATTAACTGTTTCCCAAGTAAGATCATTTATAACAAATAATATAATAGACAACACTTTATGCTCTTCAACCGTTCATTCAGCCATTACGCCATTACATTTACATCCTGTTATCACTTACAGTACATTATAACAACAACGGTTGTTCTCCGAACTTACACTGGAAACTTCTCTGATTAACGTTAAACATATTCCTACAGAAAACTTTGAAGACATTTTTTTTTATCCAATTATTATTGCAATTTTTATCAAACAAGTAATACACGAGTGGTTGCTGTAGATAATCTTCTGACCAGTAAGATTTGAGGATCCAACAGCACTGTGGTATAAACATGACTAACAGATTTTTTCAGTGTTTTAAATGGAAATTCTATTTTTTTTTTGTCACAATAGTACACAGTATGACACCGAGTGAAATGCTTATATATACATATGGGGGGGGGGTATATACACACATACACACACAGACAAACAACAGTTTCTCATGGAGCACTCTCTGGACTCCAGGTCCGTCCTTGAAGCTCATCCCAGTCTTAATCGCTTTCTCTCTGCTTTCTCAGTTTTTCCTCTGTCACTCCTGAATGCTGATGTCAACGGCCTCGCAGATAACCCCTTGGCTCTAATTCAGCACTTAAGTTTAATTAAAGTTTAATTCTGTCGTGATCAGGTATAACTGTAGCAGCCATGCATGAAGCAGGATGTATAAACACATGGCTTTAGTGGCGAATGGTGCGGTGGATAAAATCACATCGGACATGTAGGTCACAGTGCAAACAGGCTCTTGGAGTTCAAGTGTACAAACAGCATGGGATGCAAATGAATAGGGCAGGAAATTAGCAAAGTTCAGCCTGCACAAAAGCCTTGGCATGAACGAATATGGCCTGATATATTGCCCTGATATATTGTACTGTGCAAAAGTCTGGAGCCACCTCTTATTTCTTCATAGTTTGCTTCCAAAATGACATACTTTCTTGTATTTTAATGTAGTCTTGAGGAACAGTTTTCCAGGCTTCCTGTAGGATTTTTTTTTTTTTTATGTATCAAATTTTTTGGCAGGTTTTTGCCTCTCATTTTCAGTCCAGGCCAATCCTTGACCAGTTTGAGAGGAATGTTGTTGTTGTTGTTGTTTTGTTTGTTAAGCTACACCTTATGACATTTGAATCATTCAAACATAAAAACCATCTAACTTAAGGCATGAACCAGTGAGAAACAAGTGCGGATGATGACAGGCAATCAGACTGGTTATTATTACATACCCTTATACTCTTCAAGCCCAATGCATAAATAATTGCATAAACCAATCAGATTTAATTAAAGATTTACTGAACCTGATTGGTAACTGAATGGTTATGACCCTTTGAGAAACCTGTGCATCCAGGTGGGACATAAAAAGATCTTACTGTTCAATGAACAGTGTGATGTTCTTTTTTCGTGCAAAACAAACCCACCTACATTTCCAGATTCCAGGTGGGATCCAAGTGACTCAAAATGTTAGAAGCCTGTTGCCCAAAATGTAAACCCGCTAGTCACATAGTTTTAAGAGTGCAGTGAACATGATGTGGTATTCCATTGATAAATGTGAACATTTGATTGTACAATATTTCAATGAATTTCTAGGTGAAGCCAAACTTCTTTCGTAGTGTTGAGTGGATCCAGTATTGATCACGAACATTTGCCATGAATGTGAAGCAGATGGTTTAAATGTCAGTAGATGGGTGACTGTAAAAGATGAAGACTTTACAGTTGAGGTGTGACAGATGTCATTATTTAAACCATAAAACCCCATTAAACCATAAATGCATGGGAAGTGTTTCATTTCATCACTATTTAATTGCTTTTCCTAAATCTTAACTCAGTCACTGCTGGGGAGATTACCTGATGATTACATGATTAACTACCAGATTACCTGAAGCTTTGTCACACAGATACGAGAGCAACTAAAAGCTTCCGTTCTGATTATTTTCATATGCAGTATGTTGTGGTGCCAATCCATCACAGGACAAACGCACACACACACACACACACACACACACACACACACACACACACACTTGCTCGCTCATTCCCACACTACAGGGAAATGTGGAACCTGCATGTCTTTGGATTGTGGGAGGAAACTGGAATAATTGAAAGGAACCCACCAGGAGAACATGAAAACTCCATACACACAGATGACGGGAGTCAAACCTGGTCTCTGGAGGTGCAAGGCTAACATGCTAATCAGTACGGGACTGTGGCGCCCAAAAGAGAAACGAGCGTGTGGAAATGGATGAAGAAGATAATAAGGATATCAGTTTGCTAAAGTTTGATTTGTTAAAATAACATGATTTGCAGGTAAGTCAGATGGTGTAAGAATATGTCATTCTTCTTGGATTTTTGGGGTTTACAAGCATTAGCCTTAGCTCAGTCAGTGCTTCTGTTGCAAATGAGATGAAGCTATATGGAATATGTGCTTTATGCTTCATAAAATGATGTCCAGATGCAGAAAATCAGCTTTCACATCAAAACCTTATTCTTATATTAGATTAAACATATGTGCTAGAGAGTTGAATCATTGATCATTTGAGAGAGGGGGCTGAGTGTGTGTGTGTGTGGGTGGCCCTCCTAATTTACACAGTGCTAATTACAGCACTACACCTGCAGTGTAAAAGACGGAAAAAACAAGATTGTATTTTAATATCTTTAGTTAAATTATTTAAGTTTGTAAATTTGTTACTGTCTTCTCGTTCTGGTTTATCACATTTAATTAAATCTCCAGTTAAATGTCACCGCAAGCATTCAACATCAAGTCTTCAAAAATTCTTTTTAATTGGCCATTTTGTGTGAAGGCTTGTGTGAAGTGAATAATCAAACAGCTTGAAAGACATGAAAAAGATTTTGTTCAGAACGGCTTCAAAAACCGTTAATGAGTTTTGCCATGTAGATAAATAAACGTATGGTCAAAGATCAGGAATCTCACTGGTTTTGATTGGATAATTAGTGGAAGCTAAGTGAGAAGGAAAAAAAAGTTGTGTGAAGCAATTTTGTAACTGCTTGAAAAACCATGGAGTTAATTTGTTATGAAATAGTAGCTCAGAAATCACAGGAAAGAAAATATATTTTTAAAAAGGACACTGGTACATCGGCATTACGAATTTAAGGCGGGTTCTTAAGGTGAAATTTCATATTGCAAAACATATTGTCCCATAGGAAATAATGTTAATGCAGATAATCCGTTCCAGCCACCCAAAAATATTAACACTATTCCCAATTTCCAACACCATAATTATATTTTTGCATGTAAAATAATCAAAACATTTAGAAAAGAAACGTTTATGAAGTAAAATATGAAACAAATAGAAAAATAAAAGCATAATTCATAAACATACTCATTACAGGTAAGGTGAGAACTCCAATTAGCTTAATCTCCATGTTTTTGGACTGTGGGAGGAAACCTGAGTAACCGGAGAAACCCAGCAAACATGCAAACTCCATGCACACAGACCCAAGACGGGAATCGAACCCAGAACCTGAGGATTTGCAGATTAAATTAAAGAAATGAATTTATTGTTGTATTTTTATGTAGTCTTGAGGACCAGTTCTTCAGGCAAAGGATTTTTTGGCTCTCATTTTCATCCAATTTTTGCCTCTCATTTTCAGTCCAGTCCCCAGGTAACCAATTAAAAATGACTTGTTTGTGTAACAGCAACAAAGTGACATAGTGTTTAGCACTGTGACCTTGCTCCTACTTGGTTGAGTATTCGATTTTTACTTCGGAACTCCGTGTGCGTGTGTGTGCGTGTGTGTGTGTGCGTGTGTGTGTGTGTGTGTGTGTGTGTGTGTGTGTGTGTGTGTGTGTGTGTGTGTGTGTGTGTGAGTATCATACATGGTGCGTTTCCTCTGGGTACTCCTGAAGTCCAAAGACATGCAGGTTAGGCTAATTGGCATTGTGTGTGAGTATGATTGTGTGCCCTGAAATGGATTAGCACCTTGTACAGGGTGTAGCCCTGAGTCTCCTGGGATAGGCTCCAGGCCACCCACAACCCTGTACAGGATAAGTGGTATAGAGAATGAGTGCGTGAGAGTGTGTTTATATAACAACCTCAGCAACAACTTCGTCATCACCACTCAGCATTCAGCATCACCGATATATGTACTAATCATCAGCCTAATCATCTGTCATCATCTGCACCTGTTACTTATGCCTTGTTGGATGCTTTTTTAATGCTTAAATTATTCATAGATCAGTACAAATACAAACATTTCTCTGAAACAGGTCAGGAACAGGAACTAGACTAGTCAAAAATTTGCCAAAAATAAGTGCCAACACAAGCTTTCCTTCAGGAAGCCTGGAGAACTATTCCTCATAACTATAGTAAAAATACAACAAAAAAAAATCTGGCTCTTTGGAAGCAAAATATGGAGAAATGAAAAAAGCTCAAGATTTTTGCACAGTAAAGTATAAATTCATATTAATCTACGGTTCAGTATATCCTTAATGCAAATATTCAGTTAATTGTGGTTGATGAGTAATATTCCACCTGTGCCTGTATTACTTTAGATTTCTCCCCGCTGCTTCTTTCTCTTAAAAGACAAAACACACTGTGTGTAAGGCTGTTGGTTATAACATTTAGCAACGTGTTGTTTATCCTTAACTACCATTTAATCATAACTGAAAGGTACAAAAACCCCCAAGGGACTGTGTGAATGTGTCAGATCGTATACTGATTAACAGTGGTGTTTTCCTGCTACAGTACTTTAACAGTGCTAGTGCTAGAAGGAACAACAATAACAAGCTTTCGCAATGCTTTTAGTGTTGGTTGGTGTATTTCTAACAGGAAAATTATTTAAAGCATTATGATTTAAGCTACTTTACAGTATTATGCAAAAGTTTAAGCACCCCTTGATAAATAACAGATTTTGAAGATTTTTTGGAAATGGAAAAAAAAAGCACAATATTTTCAGCAAACATTGGTACGTAGTTAATTTTTTAACCATGAATTGAACAAAAAATAAAAATATTATAATAATAAACATTACAATAACAACAACAAAAATCAGCAAAATCTGTTATTTATCAAGGGGCGCCTAAACTTTTTCATAACGGTATGCAAAAATTTTGGCACCCCTTGCTCATTGCAGTATCACACACACACACACACTGTTGACCAGCGTAGTTTTTAATGTAGCAAGGATTGCGAAAGCACCTGATCTTTCACAATGCGTTTTATTGTTGGTTGGTGTATTTGTAGGAAAAAAAGAAAAAGAAAAATAATATTAATAAAAAAGCATTACGATTTAGGCCTGTGTGCTCTCGCAATCCTTGCTACTTTAAAAACCACACTGGTCAGCAGTGTATGGAATTGCAATGTGCAGAAGTGACGTAGATTTCACATCTGGTTTAATAAAATGGCTGGAAATAAGTTTTACTTTCCTGGTATTTTTAACTTAAGCAGCTTATTAACCATTTAAGGGATGTGAGCGTTTTTGCCTTGAAGCTTAGAAAGATATTTGGAAGTCTGTCGTAACTTTTTTTCCTCTTTATATCAGATGTAAATCTTTTTTAAAGGCTTAATATGCATTAATTTGGCAAAAATACATTCTTTTTGATAATTTGGTTTCTGTACTTCTCTTTTGTATGTGCTGTGGATGATGATTTATTCGCTACAGAAGCTGTAGTTAATAATTGGAAACTAAGTGCATAAATAACAACACAGCTTCATGTATATAAGTGCTGAATATGCTCTTAATAAGAAAAAATTAGTTGATTGAAGAATCACGCTGGCCATACTATTTGCATAGCCTTCTGGTGATGTCCGGACACATGATAACCCCTGGTCTCATTCCTCATTCAGAACATGTGTAGTAGCATATTTACAGCGTTCAGTTTTACATCATTGGACAGGAAAGTGGCACTAATGGACTGAAGTCAAGTGGAGACACTCAACCCCATTTGGTCACTGCGGAACAGAACGTCAGAGTCTAAGATGGATCATAAATCTGAATCCTTCAAAAGATGTCATGGAATCCCAATGTAGCAGCCATTCGATGTCTTGGCTCTCATGTGTGTCACCTTTTTGCACTACGTACTTGTACATAGCCTGGGTGCTTTAAGATTTAATGCTCATGCTTCATTATTTGTTGTCTGACATGAAATTTAACTATTAAATGCACCACTTTGTATTAAAATTGATATGTATATGTACTGTATTTAGGCAAACAGCAAAGAATGGCACAATATTCATTAACAGGATGTTTGAATGTAATGTTATGGTCACATGGCAACCTTCAATGTCCACGGCAAAGGCTATAAATCAAGAGAGAAAGCATTGCAATGTACTGTTTTCTTTTCTCTCAACCCCTCTGCAAATTAAAATAATCATGTATTATGTTGCAATATGAATATGAAATAATGCTTTAATGATTAGAATGAGGTGAAAGGGGGTTGTGCAATTCTCAAACGTGATTGGTCAGAAGGTCTTGATGAATATTCTATAAATAATGCACTATAATATGCGTCTGGTCAGTTATAATGCTCCTGGTTTATAGTCTGGAATGTTAAAAAGTTCAAAATAAGGGAAGGAATGTTGAAATGCCTGCCTCGCTTGAACAAGCTTGCCAACCTGGAGAGAAACATACACATGATGTTGTCTGAATGCTCTGTCTAGTTCATTCACAGGACAAGAATTATTATTATAATTAGGCCATTTTAAGTCATATTCGCACAGGATTAGTATTATCTGGGGATTTAGAAGTTACCTTGCCCACATCTGAATTTCGCGTGGCGCATTTGCAGAGGATGAGCGGATATTCACTTACTTATCTGCTGGATATGATGTCAAGGCTTTGCGATCCTTTCCCGCATGCTGTTATACACGTCACCCATCTCCATCCAATCATTCTTTTTGCTTTCTCTCTTTTGATGGTTTTCAGCTTTCTCTTTCTGCACATTGTGTTGTTGTATGGTGTATAGCGATATGACCCAGCACCCGAAATACTTTCAAAGCACTCCAACGCAGGAAGATGGATTAAACGGCTCACAGGAAGCAAAAACTTTATATATACAGTACGACCCCGCCAAATCCTGGCCGAATCACAGACATGCTGATTCGCATGCGATTAATACCAAAAAAAAATCACCTCTGTGTTCGGCGAAATATGGCAGGTTATTTGCGGGGGAATTTTTATTTTTACAAATTACAGACATTGCATGGTATTAAGATCGCAGACAACCTCCACAATTATTACAAATCCCACAACGTCCCCAGTGAATACTGATATAGCTTTTGGTTATTTCACTACAGTAGGTGTCATGTCCATCTGTTAATACATAACCATTTGCACATACTTTGGTAATCTGGCTGAGGTTGTAAAAAGAAAAAAAAAATTATGTTGTTCATGTTCAATGGAGTTCATAAACGTCAAATAAATCTGTCCTTACAAAACACTACATCATATCAACACCTGGTCTACGAAATGCGAATGAATTAAACATGAAAACCTTCTAATAACAATTACTCTGCTAAAACATCAGAACTTATAAAAGAAACGGTGGTTTAGTGGTTAGCACTGTCGCCTCGCACCTCCAGGGCCCAGGTTCGATTCCTGCCTCGGGTCTGTGTGCATGGAGTTTGCATGTTCCCCTTGTGCTTGGTGGGTTTCCTCCGGGTACTTCGGTTTCCTCCTACAGTCCAATGACATGCAGATGAGTTTAATTGGCGTTCGCAAATTGCCCTCAGTGTGTGTGTGTATGAATGTGTTCTCTACAATGGAGTCCAGGGTGTTCCCTGCCTCATCTCCTGGGATAGGCTGCAGGTGCACCATGCGACCCTGTGTGTGTATACTGTATACAGGATAAAGCGGTATAGACGATATGAGCGTGAGGAACTTGAAACTTTCTGGAAAGTCTTTATTTACTTCGCTGCAGGAAAAAGGTTTGTTTAGATATAAAGATGTCGAGAAAGTCCGAGAAGTTTACCAGTCTTTGTTTAATTACTTTATACACTCACTGCTGTGCTAAAAGCTTAGTCCTTAACTTTGTCCTTTGCATCTATTGCCATTTATCCCAAATGATCGATAGACTCATGGCAAATAAGCATTAAATGCATTAAGAGCTTTTATTGCTTTAAACAATTACAGTCATTATTGTACATTTGCACCTCAGCACGGACAGCTCTAATTGCCGATATCCATTTCCATGACAAACAATAGAGATGATATCAATATATTAATGCGTCCACCTACACTACATTAAGAGTAAGAGGAGTACAAGCGCTCGCTTAGTCACACACCAAGTGACACGTTTAACCCACACATAGCCGTGCATACACTGTTCCAAAGGACTCGGGGGGGGGGGGTACTGAGTGGATTAAACAGAGGTGTACTGTGGATCAGGACCATTATTAATTACGCCTCCACACCATGAGAATGCAGGCGTCAAATAAATGGACTCTCGGTGCTATCTCGAAGACCTGCGTCACCTCTGATTCATCACAATTAATGCCGCCACTTTTTAAAGTGCACCCATGCAGACATGGCTCAAGGTCAGGGCTCGGTGAGTTCAGATTATGGGTAAGGTCAAAGGTTAGGGTCAGGAGCAGGGCAATCCTCAGCTATAGGCACTGCCTTTGTCAGGGGGAAAAGGACAGCACATGGCATGATATGTCTAGCAGCCATGGCTCGTTGTCATTAGACATTTCAGTCATCGTGTGTGTATCATGATTTCAATTTTGCCTCCATTAGCTTCAACTGTGCCTGGACCCCATGAACTATTTGGTTTCGGTTTCAAAATAATCTTTGTTTAAATTTCTTTACACCACAGTAAAGCTTAATCCTTAAATAATTGGTCAAATTATTATTTTTATATATATATTTTTTTTTCTTTTCTTTTTTTCTTTATTTTCTGAATTACCTTTGTAACAACAACCCTGACAATAGTTCTGGTTCACAGACGTTTTCTTGCTCTCTCTCTCTCTCTCTCTTTTTTCTCAATGCGCACATTTTTGCTCTCACACACACAGAATACCCAGAGCTACTCATTATCTCTTCCCTTCCATTCTTCCTGTTAATAATCAGTAGGGAGCAAAGACAGAAGTGACTGACGCGTTGTAACAGAAGCTTCTATCACTTTAACCTGGCCACTGTTTAAGAGCAGAATGTGGGTCTGTTTAAGTGTTGTTGGTGTTTCGGCTGCTCCCGGCAAGGAGTTTGCCACCCGGTCCGCACATACAATTACAAGCTTGGCACAGGTTTTACGCTGGATGTCCTTCCTGACACAACCCTGCCATTTTATCTGGGCTTGGGACCGGCACTGCAGCCAGTGGCTGAGGTTTGGGCATTGGCTGGGACTCGAACCTGGGCCTTCCGCATGGCTGAAGGAATACTCTGTTTCTCACTGATTAGAATAAATCAGATCATCTTGGAACCTCTGTAGTTCAACTAGGCAAGTGGTGATTACCATGGTTTGTATTCCCATTCCCCTTGGATCTGAAGTGGGGTTGGACTCAGCCCTTGAAAGGAACTCCTAGTGCTTCAGCATACCAAAATATTTTGGACAATTTCATGCTCCCAACTTTGTGGGAACTGCCTGTTCCATCATGGCTGCACACCAGTGCACAAAGCAAGCTCCATAAGGACACGGATGAATGAGTTTGGTGTGGAAGACCTTGACTAGCCTGCACACGGTCCTGATAGAACAGTTTTTGGATGAATTCAAGCGGAGATTCAAACCTTCTCATCCAACATCAGTGTGGAAGAATGGTCAAAACTTCACACACTCCCAAACCTTGTGCAAAGCCTTCCCAGAAGATTTGAAGCTGTTATAGATGTAGAGAGTGGGGCCAATATCATATTAAACCTTATGGATTAAGAATTTGATGTCACTCACGTTTATATGCATGTAAAGGCAGACGAGCGAATACTTTTGGTGATATAGTGTATCTGACGTGTTACATTAAATACAACACGCTGATATAACAAGAATCTTGTGTCAGACAACCAGCACTGTTAAATCTCAACCTAGACTGCCAGAATTTCATTAATTTCAAGGTAAGTCAATTAGTTTTCCCATAACAGCACAACATTGACAGCACTTGCATTACTGAAGCTCTACGTTTTAAACAGTAATCCAAGAAAAACATTTAAAGTGGTTCTATATATCACTGTAAAGTTTATTTTCATGTTTGTTTCAAATACTTGACTTTGTCTCCATGACCCATGCAGGGGTTTGTTTGGGGAGGGTCCATGCTTTCACATGAATTTCACAAGATTTCCGTCCAAAATGTGCACAGTCCTGTATGTTATTTTTGTGCAAGCAGGTGTGCAAAATGGTAGGCATGTTCATCAGTCAAACAGCAGTGCTTAGTTGTTGCATTAAGTCAGAATATCGCAAATGTTAAGCCATTCATTGATCAATTCGTTTTTGGTCACGAAGACTGTCATGAGATTCAAGATTGCCTGTAAATGAGCTAAAATAGCGCTGCAGTCCTATAAAAGGCTGGTTTCATAAGTAACTCTAAGTACGTATCTCTGTTATACCTCATCTGCTGACCATAACAACCATTTTCCACAACATCATCAATCTTGAAATAAGAAGTGCACGTTGAACATTCAAATGACTTGATGTGTTGACCGCAACATGATTTTGGATGTAGCCAAGCTCACACCACAATTCTTAAAAGGACCATGGACTGATTCGTTGAACCACTTCTGGGCTCAAAAACTGCTTTTTCCACTCATCCAAAGTATCAGGGCCAACAGCGCAGGTTCTATGGGTAGTTAAGTCTGGCTTTTCAAAAGGGTTGGAACGTCTGTGTAAAAAATATCCAACGTAAGCGTTCCTTATTGAACCTTTCAGAGTTCCCCTAAAGAGAAAAACAACCCTTTAGTGTGCTTGGGTATTTTCTTTTCAGGATTATAATGTAATTTAAGCAAGCAGATGGACGGAAGAATGGAGCACAATCAGAAAGAGGAGAACCTCTCATTAATCTTCTACTACCTGAATGACAGACATGAGGATTTACAGCGTTCCAAAGCACGTTTGACGCCATTCCATCCACTCTCGTCAGCTCGGCTTGACGCAGAATCCCACACGCTCTCACGACGGAGTCTCCAGAGTATGATGGCATGATAGGATCTGATTGATGTGATGCATCTAAATGAGCTATGTAATGAGAACGCTTTGAATCGGACACTAATCCTACAGTATAGCGGACTACAGCAGCCTCACCGATCAGCAGCCGGTGATTCTCTCTCTACACTATATAAAAAATGCATGACTAGAAAATACCGGGGCTTCAATTTCAAAATCCATGATCAAATTCACCTGCTTGTCTGTCTACGCATACAGCTCCTCTTCAGAACTTTGAACTTGGCGACCTACATATCGAAAGCTCTGGCTCCTTGTGTACAGTACATAGTGTTTACGCTCAGCAGCAGAGCTCACATTCACCAGATGGTTTCCCAGCATGCTTACTAAGCCTCACAAGCAACATGGCATTTCATTCTTACTCTCTCAGTCTGCTCAAGGGGCCACCTGCAAGCTTAAAAAACGCAAATTTGTGCGCGCCATTCATCACCATGCTAAAATGCTAAAGTTTCTTGTGCTGGGAAGAAAATAAGCTGCGACGAATACAACATCTCATACTTCATTTGATAGAGCCAGGAGGCAGAACAGCCAGGATTAATCACTGCTCACAGTGGCTGTATTATCTTGTCTCGAATGTATGGATGGGGTGATTTTTATTTTCAGCCTCTCATTCTAATGATGGGTATTACACGGGGGAAACTCAAGTCAGGAAACATTTAAAGTCACTGAGCCTGTGTGTGTGTGTGTGTGTGTGTGTGTGTGTGGCGGGCCGGTTGTTCAGGGCATTGCCACCCTAAGGGCCCCCTTGCACGGTTTGGTTTGTTAAAGTGGGCACATACTGTACTAAATATTATTATTGCTTTTTATTCATATTAATAGTGAGTATTATAAACACATTCACTAGAGGAGGTGTCTGGCTGTGGGAAGTGGCTCATCTTCAAACAGGACACAAACCTGTATTTCAAAAGTATCATTCAGTTTGACTCATCAGTTTTTTTTTGTTTTTTTTTTAAGCTGTATAAAAACAAAAACGTCTGGTTCTAAAATGCAGTTCCTTGAATCACCACTAGAAAAAAACCTCATCTGGCTACAAAAGTGAGTCAATCCCCATTGACTGCCATGTTAAAATGCGTTAAAAAACTTTACCACAGAAATAAACCGGTTTTTAGCCTGGTCGAAAAAATAAAAACAGTATTGATCTGCATAACTACTGTAGATTTCCCATTTACGTCAACTGTATTATGTAACCCGTTGTTTAAAAGTATATTAAGCCATAAAAACATGCATAATTTGTGGCCTGACTGATTAGAGTACAGTTTGACGTATTGTAGTTTAACTTGCAACACACAATGTACAAGTTTCCACAGGACAGAGTTCAATACAATGTCATTAAGTATTATTAAAATATAAATTAGCGTTAGCAACCTAAACATTTTCGCTAGGAAAAAGGTATGCTAGCTAACTTGTAGTAACTGAGGTAAGTACAGTAGGCACGTTACACCCAACAGCCAGCACTATATTTATTCTTCCCATTTGCCCATTTTTGGATTTACCAGCGCTCCAACAATAGACCTTCAGAACGTCTATGGGTGATGTCAGAACAAACCTACGGGTGATGTCATGGACGGTGTGTTCAGTTCTTTTTATACAGTCAATGATCTTAAAGCATGAGTTACAATACAGATTAAACTACAGCAGTTTGCCGACGCTGCTTTTACTTCTTTCATAAACAAGGTTTTTCCGCCCACTCAACAACCCCTTTCATGGTTTTTAGCACCATTCGGTTTAAACTCTAGAGATTATAAAATCAACCCATGTGACACAACTTGTCATACCAAAGTCAGTGTCAATAAGAGTTTCACATATTTTCCCATTCTCATGAATGTTCCCGGAAGCTTCCCACTTTTATGCATCCCACTTCTGCCTTATGATTGACTGATGAGATAATTGCATGAATAAGCAGATATGCAAACATTTCTAATAAACTGGTCAGTGAGTGAGTCTCATAAGGGTATTATATCAACTGTGGTTTGCAACCTTTGTAATAGATATAAAATGCACTCGTTTATTCTTCTGCTTCACTAACATATTAATGAATAGAAAAGTAGGCATGCTTTAAAAAAATGACACTTGGCCAATTAGACTTGTGATGCAAACGTTGTCTATGTATTATTCATTACTTTGACAACTGCTTTCAGTACAAAATAACAAATGAGAAGAATCGTACATTTCCAGTAAATAATTGCTAGAATTGATTTATTACAGTAGACCCATGTCTAAATACTCACTCGTTCTCTGTACAGTTTATCCTGTACAGTGTCATGGGAGGCCTGGAGCCTATCAGAGGGCACTCAGGGCAGGAGGCAAGGGTACACACTGGACAAGGGGCCGGTCCATTGAAGTGCACAAGCACTCACACTCACACACTATGGTCGATTTAGAATTGCCACTTAGCGTATTCTGCATGTCTTTGGACTGTGGAAGGAAAATGGAATCAAGTCTAAATACCTTTTTTTAATTTAATTTTATTGAACATAGACTTTTAGGGCATTGGTGTTAGGCCTATCTGGCCAGCCCTTCCCAAAGCCTCAACCCCAGCCACTGGATGCAGTGCCAGTCCCTAGCCCAGATAAAATGGTAGGGCTGCAGCAGGAAGGGCTTCTGGTGTAAAACCTGTGTGCCAAGTTGTGTGCGGATCAGATGGTCCGTTGTGGCGACCCCTTGACGGCAGCAGCCAAAACAACATTGAAGATAGAGTTGTGCACTGGAGAGAAAAGATATATGCCATCAAGGAGGATCAAAACATATAATGCCCTGTTTCCGTCAAGTCTGGACTGTGTTTAATATGTAGAGGTCATAGAACAATGGGGTAACTGTTGATGATCAGGTTCTTAAAAAAAAAAAAAGTTAAATCGGGAACCCGATTTAACTTTGGGACTTTGATGTCCTATGTTTTTCCCTTTTAGAAAGGATTCCACGTAGAACTCATGATTAAAGCTAGGAAGCTTGAAATGTACATTGAATGCCTTGAAGATCCATGTATTATACAAGGTTCGATTTTGGAGAATAACAGAATGCAGTTATGAGAGTAAAAACTCGCTTTATTTCTTTCTTTATACAATCCCCTGCTACACTAATGCACGTATACCAGACTTTCATTAGTACTTGGATACCATCAAGGTACTGTAAAAGATTTTCTCAGTGCACCGAAGCCAAGATCAGACATCCTGCTTCTCGTCTGAAACCCTGGCTTTTTGAGAAATGGCTTGAAGCAAGGTCAGGTATTTTTGGGGAACGTGGCAATAACTCCTGGCTGAGTATCTGTAATGTAAAAGTGGTGTTCGTGAATGTCTGTACGTACATTTCCCCCAGACTGATGCGTCTCTTCCGCAAGTGTTAATTGATTTTGGAAACAGTTGTAGTGCAGCTGAAATTTTATACCAGCGGCATGCCCAGGACTTCAGTCACCTGCACTAAAGAGAAATTTCCAGCAGAGAACAGAACATTGATTTTTATTGGATCATGATAACATCTTTCTGCCTTTTTCAAGCCATTACAATTCATCTGATTAAAAAATAAATAAATAAATAAATAAATCTTCTATCCATTCGCCATGTTACAAGAATGGCGGATACATTGGGTAGCTCTTTCTTTCTATCTTTGACTATATCCTACACAGTATGCTCCCTACAGATAGGTCAGCTCTAGATAAAGGCTCCTTTCCATGGACCACTATTTGACTGCCCTGAACTGGTTTTTATGCAATATTAAATTCGACTGAACCTTTTCTTTTGATGGTTAAGCTATTTTTGGTTTCAAGAAAGTCAGCTACCCGTAAGCTATCCTGACCTGGATAGATTTAAGTGGACCGCCGCGGTTTTCCATTTCAAGTTTTAGTTTGATTCTCTATATGCTGTGTCTTTGTAATTTTATCAGCGCAGTGCAGTGAGCTTGTTCAGGCTGGTTTTCCAGCTCTTTGATTTTTTAATCTGCTTTGGGAGTCTGGGAGGTTGTTCATCATGGCTGAGAAGGATGACAATGCTGAGGTAAGATGATGAATCAAATCGTTGCCGTGGCTCCTATAACTCAGAAAGATTCAGTCACAAGGACAGTCTTTTACCAAACCCCGTCTTGCTGTCCGAAAGCCCTAAGCCCGCCACGCCCCTAACATACCCGCTCTCAAACAAACCCATACTAAAAGTCCTACACACTAGGAATGTAACAAACACAAATAGTCCTTATTTTTACCCCCTATACAGTAGCTCAATATAATTCAGGTTCATCAGAACCCGTACCCTGGAGGTGCAAAATGCAAACCACTAAGCCACTCCTAAATATTATCATTTAAGTAGATTAATGTACTGTATATTACCTACTTTATGATTTTACCAAAATGAAACCCTCCCACTTCAATAAAAATGGCAGATATGATCAATCTAAATGTTTAGACATAGACGCTTCTGTAGAAACTCAGCCAGTTACACAGTCCTTGTTACTGTAGCTCCGGCAATCTGACCCCCCTTCAAACTCTCTTAAAACCTTTATCACGGCTGAATCTGCCTCCGCAGCATTTTTATACAAGCCACCGAGCATGGTTAACTGTTTATCATGCAGCAGACTTGTCTAGAAGAATCTGTACTTGTATTGGCTTCGATCATTTATTCAGATTTTTATCCCTCAGTGCTGCTGAAATCTCAAATCTGATTAGTCAGAGGGTGTTGAATCAGTTTCTATTACAGAAGCTCAGACTGTAGTTCGGGCTGAAAGGTAAATCTAGGTTTCAGTCTATACCCTTGTTCTGCAATAAGAGGTCATTTCCACTGGCATGTACGGTGGATGAGCCAAGTCCAAGTAATAATGATAATGAACAAGTTTTCAAAAATTATGTTTGTTTTTTAAATAAAAAATGTATAGGCATTACTGTGAATCTTGTTGTGCCTTTTTAAAAAAGGAGTCTCCACTGTCAGCACACAGAAATAAAGTAACCATAAATTATAAAAGTTTCCGAGCCTTTGACTGCAAATTAGAGTTCTTTTTTTATTATTATTAACAATGTATTAAAGTAATTACATTACAGCATTATCTTCTGATAAAAGTAACTAGTTAGAGTACTTTTCCACTGCACTAAAAGAAAACTCCTTGGTGATTCCTCATGCACATTGTTTTAGTCAAGACCTTTATAATTATTCTACCATCATCACTCAGCGAAGTTTGGCCCATAATCTGTTAACTACTAACAGCAGGAATAACAGAGGGGAGTGGGTTATTGGGGGCGGGGGCGGGCCTTGTAGGGTAACTTTCTCACACACACATACACACACACACACACACACACACACACACACACACACTAGTGATGGGAAGTTTTTTTTTTCGGTTCTCTGAATCTCGTTCATCAAGATTCAATTTTTTTTTGAGTCATTTAGTTCATTTCGTAACATTTTTATTACATTTTCAATAAACAGACCCCCAACACGGCTACATACAAAAATTTTGGCTAAAGTTCCAGTAATGGAAATATTACAATGCAGCTAAGGACATATAATTATAAACAGAATGAGCAGCTCACCATCATATCTTCTAGTCTGAGTTGTTTGTTCTTTTGAATCTACTGCACTGCATAGCGTCTATGGGAGTCACGTGACAAAGGAACAAACAATTCGGGCCAAAGACTCAAAGGTAACTACACATTTCAGTTTCCTGTACATAACCTACGAGGCTTTGCGACGCTTTGCGCATATGCGCCCAGTAGAAAACGAGCGAAGCACTCTCCGAGACTACTCATTCTTCTGAGTCACGTTAAAGAACGAAAAGAAAGAACGAATCGTTCATGAAGGACCCATCACGAAATCACTGCTGTCTGGCTCATGGATTACCTAAGATGTCTGAATAATGGATTACATTTTTGAAAATATAACTAAATAACTGAGTACTTAAATGGCGGACCTAACGCGTTAGATAACTCGTTACAACAAAAAAGTATTCCAAGTACTATATAATACAGTGGAACCTTGGATTACGAGCATAATTCATTCCGGAAGTGGGCTCGTGTTCCAAAACACTCATAAACCAAATTATCATTTTCCCGTGAGAAATAATGAAAACTCAAATTATTTGTCCCACAGCATTAAAAATTAAATACATAAAAATAATTAATACAATCTATAAAATGAAAATAAAACTAATTAATCTGCAATTTACCTTTAAAAAGGTGGGCAGTGGTGGCTCAGAGGGCTTCTGTAAGTACTTACTTACTTGCTCGGTTTCTGATTAAAAATGTATTAAAAATCTTTGCTCGGTTTGCGGAACACTCGTAAACCACGTTACTCGCGATCCGAGGTTCCACTGTATTGTATATGTAATGTTTTTCCCATATATAAACATCAGGATTCATTTAGATTCTGATATTTAGTCTGTAAAAGTCAACAATAAAACATGGTGCAGTACATACACAGTCGCACCTAATATCATAACCTAATCTAAAAATCGAATCGAAAAAAAATCGTCGGACAATCCGTGCCCAGGCACCAGCATGAAAGTCAGCCATAATGATCTGCTCTAATTTGTGTGTTAACATTAAACACTTTAATAAAAAATGCAGAAGCTCAAGATTAATTATCTAATACCTATCCTAAATTAGCTGTGTGATGCTTGTGACATTTACAAATCCATAAACTAGCAACTACAATTTGAGGATTTCATACTTTTCTGATAACTGCTGTGCTATCACTCCTAATTATGGAAATAAATGGCTAAATGAAACTACTGTTGCAGAAAATCAATTTATCATGTGAAAATTATAATAGATGACATTCATTATTTCATCTTGCTTGTCATGGGTCATTACAGAATATTGGAAAGGAATTAATCTGCAGTGGGTGAACACATTAATAATAATAATATATTATTATTATTATTATTATTATTATTATTATGTGTTCACCCACTGCATAGTGACAATCACTGACAGATTAATTCTTCTCCAATATTTTCTCTCCATTTATTCATTTTGTAATTTAACAGACAAATATATGAATGGTGTTCAAGTCAAACCGGAACTGGGACTATGACATTTTTTGTAAAAGAAGGCGTTAAAACTGATTGACGTTTACAGAAGACTTAAAGCACTGTACAGTAATGAGACTCTTAGCCGCAGTAAAATACTTGAATGGTGCAAACGGTTTTTGCAGAAGGCCATATGTTTATGAATGAAGATCCTGGCCAAGGTGGCTCCGATCCCACTGCATTCGTCCCTGTGAACATTCAGCGAGTGGAGAGCCTGATTCTTGAAAATTGCTGGATAACTTGTCGCCAACTTTCAGACGAGATGCATCTGTCTGTGAGAAATGTTCACACAGTCATTCATGAACAAATCCCAGGAACGTAGCTTGGAATTATTGCCACGTCCTGACCTCGCTCCAAGCCATCTCCACATGTTTGAGCCATTAAAGTCCAGCGTTTCAGACATGAAGCAGGCAGTCTGATCATGGCTCTGGCATAAAGAGAAAACTTTCTACAGAACCTTCATGGTATCCAAGCACCAATGAAACCCTGGAATGAGTGCATTCCTGTATAAAGAGATTATATAGAGAAATTAAGTTCTACTCATAACTGTGTTCAAAAATCCTGGTTTTACTTGAACGATCCTTGTAGCGAAGCAATTGCAAAACAATTACAGAACGAGGCGCACCATATATAAGAAGGATTATTTCACATGATTAACACCAAGATCATTTGAATGGTTAGCAAATATTGTGACGATTCAGTTCCAGCAGCACTGTGTGCCATCTGTGGCCAAAAGCACAACCGGCCACATTCTGCACTGCAGTTACATGACATATGTTAAATCAGGTGTTTGAACGGTTGTTTGCTTGTGTAAAAAATAAAGAAAGAGTATATACAGCATACAGTATATATACAGTACTGTGCAAAAGTCTTAGGCGCCATATTATCTGTAGTACTAATTTTGTTATACAAGCTTATTATGTCTGCATTATTATGTACAAGACTATTCCCTACAGAGATACACTACAATTAATGAATAAATAACATTTCATTATAATTCATTTCATAATATTTGCATGCCTGTAAAAAAAAGTGACATATTACATGACAGACCAGTTTTCAGATGGCGAAAAAAACAAAATCAATAATGTGGACTCCTGGGTTTTGCATGAAAATAGAAAGGAGCGAGTGTGACGAAGTGACCAAAAGAACTCATATTCTCCAGCATGCTCAGTAAAACCTAACAGCTGTTTCACTTAGAATACTGCACACATCTGTAACGGACACTACCGCTTAAGTTCAAGCAAAGAGTTTCCACACCAAATATTGACCGTTTATTGTGTATGTTATTATTTAGTGCTTTTTATAGAAGTTTCTTTTAATGTAGAAATGTTTTCAAAAGCATCATTACATACAGTATGGCTTTTGTTTGGATGTTCCCAAGACTTTTGCAGTACTGTAAATAAAACAGCTGTTAGGTTTTACTGAGCATGCTGGAGAATATCAGTTTTTCAAATCCGTAATTTTGCTTTTACTTAAGTATGTTTTTTTTTTTTTTTAAGTATTGTACTTTGCTACATTTGAAATCATATTCGCTACTGAGTAAAAAATAAATGAATGAAAATGAAAAATAATTTAAAAAATAATGCAACGGGACAGGAAATAAAACGGCACCCCGGAAACCACTGCACTCATTGACTGATGGACGGGGAGAAGAAACGCGCTAAATTCACAAGAACGATGGAGACAGACGCCAGTGAAAACAGATGCCAGTGATGCAGACCCAGCTGAAAGCGAAATGCCATCAAATTCTTATGAAGCAAACCCCTGGGCATTGTAACGGCCACTACTATGTTGTAGTACAGTAGGTATGTAAGGTATGTATGTGGCCCTTTTAAGAGTTGCCGCCCCTCCCCCAGTGTGTGCTTTGCGGAGGTGTGCGTTAGAAGGAGAGAATGGAGTAGGAGCTCAGGTGTGCTGCTCACCCCCCAAAAACACTCTATTCTTTTACCCTTTTCTTTACTTTCACTTTATGTTTTGTGACGATGAAAGAGGTCGATAAAGGTTTTGTGCGGAACATTATTCTTGGCTCTGAGCTTTTTTCCCCTCGGCAATTAAAAACAACTAGTTTGAGATTTATATCCGCTTGTCTTTTTTGAACTAAGCTAGAATCCCCCATCTCACTCCCGCTGTTAAAAAACTTTTACTTTTTAAATTTTTAATGAACTACGTTTTACTTTTACTTGAGTAGATTTTTATAATGGTAACTTTACTTGTACTTCAGTAAAAATTTCACTGAAGTATCTGCTCTCAGGTACGTATTTTCAGGAAATGAAATTGCACACGCATACTGTATATTCAGACACACACACAGTGTACTGAATCACCACCTCCACCATTAAAGCTCCAAAAAGGTGTAAAGGCCACTCATTATTGCAGCGGTTATATGAGCAGGATTAAGCTGCTCGTAGGAAGCCTACATCACATTTATCAAAGGAAAAGGCAAACACCTTCTCCATAATACTAGCAGTTCTTCCATCAGTACAAGATTATTCTGTACACATTTTACTATCATAGTCTCTCTCTATCGTAGTCTCTCTCTACCCCACTGCTTTTGCTTTGAGAATCCTGGTTGTGGATTGTATTCAAACACGGGGAACTTGTCCCTCACTGCTAAAGACATCTTATGACATCTTTATTAAAGATCAGAAACCCGGACAAGCCATCTTACTCGAACTACTACTAGGTTGGAGAGGAAGTAGGTTCCTAAAAACCTTGAAGATATCCAGAAAAGTTTCTTGGTTTCTCATTGTTGCTCTTTGTTGCCATTCTTCTCTCTTTCTCTCTGTCTGTTATTCTTCAAACATTGGTTTATGTTAGTCTGATAGATGTTATAACTCAGAAACACATGAAAATAGCAGTCCTTTTTTATATACAGTACATATAACAACCAAGGCAATCAACATTTGAATGGTAAATAACTATCAATTGTAGGAGTTGTATCAACTTGATTTTCCTACATCAAATATGTGACCTGCATGTTTCTTGGGAAAAGAAAGAATTTTCCCAAATTGGGAAAGCATCTTTTCTATCCCAACATGACTGTTCCGCTGTGCACAAAGCAAGGACTATGAAGACATGGTTCGGTGTGGAGGAACTTGATTGGCCTGCACAGAGCCCTGACCTCAACTCCATCAAGCACCTTTGGGATGAACTGGAACGGAGAATGGAATGGAGAACTTCTTGTTCAACATCATCATGTATGGGCAGGAATTCCAACAGAGACACTTCAGAATCTTGAGGACAGCATTCTAAGAAAAGGGGAAGCTGTTGGATCTACAAATGGAGGACCAACTCAATGTACTGTAATTGCCATATAGTGTACAGACTTCACATTAACTAGCAACTATAATTAACCTAAAACAAAGTAAAAACCAACATATTACAAGTAATGTGATTATGGTCACTGATCATTTTTAATGCACAAGTTGGAATAATGTTCAACAGGACCTTCAGTGTGAGAAGCAGGAAAAAAGGACATTGGACATTACCCACACTTTTTCCATTTAAATGTCCGAGTGGCTATTTGTGCTGTTTTATTATAGTAAACTTCAAACATTCATGCAAGACACAGCAACAACAGCCTACAGCAGCACATAGCTTAGCAATAACCTAGCCAGCAGACAACTGTGAATAGCATAGCAACAAGCTACATGTTGACGATTACATTCTCGAAATAGTTAGTAGTCGCCGTGATTGACGGAGAGCACTTCCAACCCAGGTTTTTTTTTTTTCTTTTTGCTCTTTTAAAGTTTTTCCTTGGGCATGGATAAATGTGACATATTTGGAATTCGAACTTGCGATCTATCACTGGTAGGGCAAACCGTTTTTTTTATTGCACCAAATTATAATAATGGTAGGGATAATTAGATAGATTACTGTATCCTTGTGTACCAGCAACAAGAGCTGGTAGTACAACTGATTACTCTGTGTAACCATTTCTTGCTTTATTGCCCAGACCAGATTATTTTTCTTTAATGCTTGGCTGGCCTGTCTTTGTTTCCCGCCCACTCATTCTGACAAAGAGTCATTAGGAAGGGGGTGAGGGGGTGTGGGTTGTGTTGCATGCTTAGTTTAAGGTCACTCTTAGTCACTTCTGTCCGACATACAGCAGCAGGTGCCTCATGCCATGGACAGCGGAGTGGATGTTGGGCTCAGAAGAACAGAACATGTGGACTGTGCTAAGCCTGTATGAGTTTGGACATTCACAACAGGCAATTTACAAATCTTAAATATGAAATGGTAGCAATCCAAGGATTGAATAATCTTGAATGTTTCATGATGGGTCCTGGAAAGGACCTGTAGAGGTGAAATTTACCCAACAATATGAAGTATCTGTACTGTAGTTTCTAAAATGGCTTTGTTAGCTTGTTTCTCTAGGAAGCCTTTAACAGCTTAGAGGGTTCTGTAACCATTTGGTAAGAAATAAAAATATCAGTCATTTCAAAATGTGCTGGATAATCAAAAATCTGTGTCACCTTTAACACCTAGGGGTTCTCTGCAGGGAATTGAAAGATCCTATGGCCAGTAAAAGTGCTATTACTATTAGGTGTTTAAAAATGAGCTGAATAAAAAGGGGGGAAAAGCTTACACTTAAAGCCTTTACAGGTCTTTGGTTCATCCTCCAGGGAGCCATTAAAGGTCCGAGAAGGCTCTATACCTAAAGACCTCTTTCATCGGTAAGATTATACCACTAGGCACTACTAATTGACGTAGATATTGGAAAATTCCTCCTATACTCATGCAGACTCAGCAATCAGTTCGATCTGCATCAGTTCCCTCTGCAGCATTGGTTTCCAACTCTTGCCTCGTATCACGCTCGTTCAGGTCTATCAGCTAATTATCAGTGTGTTTTAGTGTTTTAGAAGAAAATGCTCAAATGTGCTACTTCATCAGAATCAGGGTTCTATGTAAACCTCTTCCAATTAATCGCAGGTTAAAACTGCAGGAGTAAGCTATAGTAATACAGCTTTAAAGAAACTTAAGTGATGAATAAAACAATATGTATCGTGTAGAATATGCAATGCTTTCACATTATGTGTGGTAAAGAAAAAAAGACAAAAAAAGGTGTGGTTGCATGTTCGATTCCCACCTCGGGGTCTGTGTGCATTGAGTTTGCATGATCTGCCTGTGCTTGGTGGGTTTCATTCCAAAGACATCGTGATTGATGTTCCCAAATTGCCTGTGAGTGTGTGTACACTACAGTATGTGTGCCCTGGGATGAAATGGCTCCATGTCCAGGGTGTACCGCACACAAGTATACAGGATAAAGCGGTATATAAACGATGAGTGAGAAAGTGTTCAATATAGTGTGTGAAAAGCAGATTTAATCTGAAGTAGCTCATTCTCAGAGCTAAAAGTCTTTCTAATGGTATGCAGTTGTTAAGTCTGTTTTTAACTGTATTGTGTTTTAAAAACAGAGTTAGATTGAGTTCTATCTGCATAATGAGCTGAAACAGGCATCCTGAATGCAATTTGGCACACAAATCGCTAAACAGGGACGTACGAAGACATTAAGCAACTGAAGTGAAAAAAGGCAGCTTCCACCTGCTCCCTAGTCGTCGTTGTCGACCCCCCTTCACCAAGTCCCCCGATTTTATGTGTCATCAATCAACATGTACCTAACGTGAGTCAAATCTAGTCGTTTACCTAATTAAGCACTAATCAATTTTAAACACGCAACCCCTTGGCTTAACACATGATTGCAGTTAAATCAGTAATTAGCTATGTCTTGAGCTTAACACATCCATCTGTCAATCTGATTGTAAAAGACGTTTAGATCAGTCTCTTTCCACATGGTCCTTCATTTAATTACATGTTATAGACAGCGGAAGAAACAAAAATCACAAACATAAAGCTACATCAAATTCCATAAAATAGCTTTTGAAAAATAAAGTAAATGGAAATTTATTAAAATAAATAAATGAATGAATAAATACATGAAAAAAAATAAAAATCTATGCAATAAAATATACATTTTATATACTTTTTATATGTCCAAACCAGGTATTTGTTTATTTATACAGTTTATTTATATACTTTATTTATACAGGTCATACTTCTTTTTAGATATTTAGATAATTAAGTGCAGAAATATATATATATATATATTAGGGTGGCACGGTGGTGTGGTGGTTAGCACTGTCGCCTTGCACCGCCATGGTCTCCATCTCTGTGTGCATGGAGTTTGCATGTTCTCCCCGTGCTTGGTGGGTTTCCTCCGGGTACTCCGGTTTCCTCCCACAGTCCAAAGACATTTAGGTTAGGCTAATTGGCATCCCAAAAATTGCCCGTAGTGTGTGAATGAGTGAGTGTATGTGTGTGTGTGTCTGTGCCCTGTGATGGATTGGCACCCTGTCCAGGGTGTACCCTGCCATGTGCCCTAAGTCTCCTGGGATA